>MU826354.1:3494663-3564580 GCA_029204205.1 Desmophyllum pertusum
TACCTTTTGGGGTATCGAGAAGAAAAAAAATATGACAGGTACTAGTTTTTTTCAAACAGTTTTTTCAAACTTGTTGTAACTGAAGATGATGTGAGCTACTCCGAAACATTTTTTTACAAATTATTAAACGTCGTCGTTTTCCTCAAACTCTAAACTAGTTTTTTCTTAGAATTTATAACCTCGTAGGGGTAAAAATATATTCCGAAACTAAACCTAAAAATTGAAGTTAGCTTTTGGTACCTTTTTAGGGTTCTTTTTTAAATTTCCGACCTATCACCCCCGTAAACTTTTATATGGCAGTGCCCTAAAATGCAGTGTATCTAAACTCTCTATAAGCTGGACACCCTCCAAGACGGACAGTTGGTGCCGGTCCCCCCGATGGCGTCCCGTCTTAGAGAGAGTTTTACTGTATTACATGTAATACTATCTATCGAATATCTACAATCTTGAAAGATCAGCTCAGGAGTTTTAGGAACGATTTAGACAGTTACGACAATCCGCATAAGACACAGGGCCGCGCAAAATACAGTTTTTTCCTCGGCAACTATCGTATGCAAGTTGCAGATTTGATTTACACGAAACATTTTTGTGACAGTACGTACTGTTGTCGACGAGACACAGTTGTAAGTGGCCCTTAGTCTGTACGCAAGAATTCGGATGTACAGCCTTGTGGAGGACCGACCAGTTATGAGAAAGTGACTGGTCGTTTTCCACGAAAATCACCAACACGGCAAACACACGTAAGATGTCGAAGCCATCGTTTTCCACTGTTGGGTCTTCCAGGTTCTAGTGAAAAGAAAAGGGACATGTCAATTAGTCCATACCTTTTCATGTAACCTAAAACTTGGTCCAGTATAGATGGTAATTATGCTATCAGGAACACTAGACAAATGCAATAAAAAATAGACGGGACGTCACCGTGCTCGTTTTTGCCACAACATGGATGGGCCATCTATAGTAACTATACGACCCACGAGGTTTTTCATTAGCCGAAAGGGGGATTATATAATTTCTAAACAAATCTTTGCGGCTTGCATTATATGTAAAACAATATTAGAGCAGTTCAACAAAATAGGACTTTGATCTTACTAATTAATAAACTATTTTAGTTGAAACAGGAATTAAGTAACTACCTAGGCACCCCCTCCCCCCCCCCCCCGGGGAAAACTTCCATATAAAATGTGACGGGGGTGATCATCGTACCTTATAGGGGTTAAAATTCGTGGTTTGGTACCGCTTAGGGTGTTAAAATCTAAAATGACTACGCGTTAGAGTTATTCCAGTACCTTTTGGGGTATCGAGAAGGAAAAAAATATGACAAGTACTAGTTTTTTTCAAACAGTTTTTTTTCCAAACTTGTTGTAACTGAAGATGATGTGAGCTACATCAGAAACCATGTTTTTACCAAAATATAAAACCGTCGTCGTTTTCCTTCAAACTCGCAACTAGTTTTGTACCTTAGAATTTATACCCTCTTAGGGGTAAAAATAATATTCGAACCTCACCCACAAATTGAAGTTAGCTTTTGGTACTCTTTTAGGGGGTTCTTTTCAAAATTTCCGACTATAAGCCCCCGTAACTGTATATATGGCAGTGCCCCTAAATGCAGTGGTATCTAAACTCTCGTATAAGCTGGACACCCTAAGTAACCAAGACGGACCAGGTGGTGCCGGTCCCGATGGCGTCCGTCTTAGAGAGAGTATGACCTGTATACATGTAATACCTATCTATCGATATCCTACAATCTTGAAAGATCAGCTCAGGAGTTTTTCAGGAACGATTTAGACAGTTACGACAATCCGCATAAGACACAGGGCCGCGCACATACAGTTTTTTCACGGCAATCGTATGCAAGTTGCAGATTTGATTTACACGAAACATTTTTGTGACAGTCGTACTGTTGCGCGAGACACAGTTGTAAGTGGCCCTTAGTCTTGTACAAGAATTCGGATGTACAGCCTTGTGGAGGACCGACCAGTTATGAGAAAGTGACTGGTCGTTTTCCACGAAAATCACCAACACGGCAAACACACCGTAAGATGTCGAAGCCATCGTTCCACTTGTTGGGTCTTCAGGTTCTAGTGAAAAGAAAAGGAATAGTCATTAGTCCATACCTTTTCATGTAACCTAAAACTTGGTCCAGTTGGTAATTATGCTAATCAGGAACACTAGACAAATGCAATAAAAAATAGGGGACGTCACCGTGCTCGTTTTTGCACAACATGGATGGCCATTATAGTGACTATACGACCCACGAGGTTTTCATTAGCCGAAAGGGGGATTATATAATTTCTAAAACAAATCTTTGCGGCTTGCATTATATGTAAAATATTAGAGCAGTTCAACAAAATAGACTTTGATCTTACATAATTATAAACTATTTTAGTTGAACAGGAATTAAGTAACTACCTAGCACCCCCCCCCCCCCCCGGGGGAAACTTCCATATAAAAGTGACGGGGGTGATCATCGTACCTTATAGGGGTTAAAATTCGTGGTTTGGTACCGCTTAGGGTGTTAAAATCTAAAATGACTACCGTTAGAGTTATTCCAGTACCTTTTGGGGTATCGAGAAGAAAAAAAATATGACAAGTACTAGTTTTTTTCAAACAGTTTTTTCAAACTTGTTGTAACTGAAGATGATGTGAGCTACATCGAAACATGTTTTACAAATTATAAACCGTCGTCGTTTTCCTCAAACTCGCAACTAGTTTTGTCTTAGAATTTATACCTCTTAGGGGTAAAAATATATTCGAACCTCACCCACAAATTGAAGTTAGCTTTTGGTACCTTTTAGGGGTTCTTTTCAAAATTTCCGACTATCACCCCCGTAACTTTTATATGGCAGTGCCCTAAATGCAGTGTATCTAAACTCTCTATAAGCTGGACACCCTCCAAGACGGACAGTTGGTGCCGGTCCCGATGGCGTCCGTCTTAGAGGGAGTTGACTGTATACATGTAATACTATCTATCGATATCTACAATCTTGAAAGATCAGCTCAGGAGTTTTAGGAACGATTTAGACAGTTACGACAATCCGCATAAGACACAGGGCCGCGCACATACAGTTTTTTCACGGCAATCGTATGCAAGTTGCAGATTTGATTTACACGAAACATTTTTGTGACAGTCGTACTGTTGCGCGAGACACAGTTGTAAGTGGCCCTTAGTCTTGTACAAGAATTCGGATGTACAGCCTTGTGGAGGACCGACCAGTTATGAGAAAGTGACTGGTCGTTTTCCACGAAAATCACCAACACGGCAAACACACCGTAAGATGTCGAAGCCATCGTTCCACTTGTTGGGTCTTCAGGTTCTAGTGAAAAGAAAAGGAATAGTCATTAGTCCATACCTTTTCATGTAACCTAAAACTTGGTCCAGTTGGTAATTATGCTATCAGGAACACTAGACAAATGCAATAAAAAATAGGGGACGTCACCGTGCTCGTTTTTGCACAACATGGATGGCCATTATAGTAACTATACGACCCACGAGGTTTTCATTAGCCGAAAGGGGGATTATATAATTTCTAAAACAAATCTTTGCGGCTTGCATTATATGTAAAATATTAGAGCAGTTCAACAAAATAGACTTTGATCTTACATAATTATAAACTATTTTAGTTGAACAGGAATTAAGTAACTACCTAGCACCCCCCCCCCCCCCCCCCCCCTCGGGGGAAACTGCCATATAAAAGTGACGGGGGTGGTCATCGTACCTTATAGGGGTTAAAATTCGTGGTTTGGTACCGCTTAGGGTGTTAAAATCTAAAATGACTACCGTTAGAGTTATTCCAGTACCTTTTGGGGTATCGAGAAGAAAAAAAATATGACAGGTACTAGTTTTTTTCAAACAGTTTTTTCAAACTTGTTGTAA
Source organism: Desmophyllum pertusum (assembly GCA_029204205.1). Lineage (NCBI taxonomy): Eukaryota > Metazoa > Cnidaria > Anthozoa > Scleractinia > Caryophylliidae > Desmophyllum > Desmophyllum pertusum. Next base: position 3,498,538 of record MU826354.1, read on the forward strand.
CTGAAGATGATGTGAGCTACATCGAACATGTTTTACAAATTATAAACCGTCGTCGTTTTCCTCAAACTCGCAACTAGTTTTGTCTTAGAATTTATACCTCTTAGGGGTAAAAATATATTCGAACCTCACCCACAAATTGAAGTTAGCTTTTGGTACCTTTTAGGGGTTCTTTTCAAAATTTCCGACTATCACCCCCGTAACTTTTATATGGCAGTGCCCCTAAATGCAGTGTATCTAAACTCTCTATAAGCTGGACACCCTCCAAGACCGACAGTTGGTGCCGGTCCCGATGGCGTCCGTCTTAGAGAGAGTTGACTGTATACATGTAATACTATCTATCGATATCTACAATCTTGAAAGATCAGCTCAGGAGTTTTAGGAACGATTTAGACAGTTACGACAATCCGCATAAGACACAGGGCCGCGCACATACAGTTTTTCACGGCAATCGTATGCAAGTTGCAGATTTGATTTACACGAAACATTTTTGTGACAGTCGTACTGTTGCGCGAGACACAGTTGTAAGTGGCCCTTAGTCTTGTACAAGAATTCGGATGTACAGCCTTGTGGAGGACCGACCAGTTATGAGAAAGTGACTGGTCGTTTTCCACGAAAATCACCAACACGGCAAACACACCGTAAGATGTCGAAGCCATCGTTCCACTTGTTGGGTCTTCAGGTTCTAGTGAAAAGAAAAGGAATAGTCATTAGTCCATACCTTTTCATGTAACCTAAAACTTGGTCCAGTTGGTAATTATGCTATCAGGAACACTAGACAAATGCAATAAAAAATAGGGGACGTCACCGTGCTCGTTTTTGCACAACATGGATGGCCATTATAGTAACTATACGACCCACGAGGTTTTCATTAGCCGAAAGGGGGATTATATAATTTCTAAAACAAATCTTTGCGGCTTGCATTATATGTAAAATATTAGAGCAGTTCAACAAAATAGACTTTGATCTTACATAATTATAAACTATTTTAGTTGAACAGGAATTAAGTAACTACCTAGCACCCCCCCCCCCCCCCCCCCGGGAGAAACTTCCATATAAAAGTGACGGGGGTGATCATCGCTACCTTATAGGGGTTAAAATTCGTGGTTTGGTACACGCTTAGGGTGTTAAAATCTAAAATGACTACCGTTAGAGTTATTCCAGTACCTTTTGGGGTATCGAGAAGAAAAAAATATGACAGGTACTAGTTTTTTTCAAACAGTTTTTTCAAACTTGTTGTAACTGAAGATGATGTGAGCTACATCGAAACATGTTTTACAAATTATAAACCGTCGTCGTTTTCCTCAAACTCGCAACTAGTTTTGTCTTAGAATTTATACCTCTTAGGGTAAAAATATATTCGAACCTCACCCACAAATTGAAGTTAGCTTTTGGTACCTTTTAGGGGTTCTTTTCAAAATTTCCGACTATCACCCCCGTAACTTTTATATGGCAGTGCCCCTACAATGCAGTGTATCTAAACTCTCTATAAGCTGGAACACCCTCCAAGACCGACAGTTGGTGCCGGTCCCGATGGCGTCCGTCTTAGAGAGAGTTGACTGTATACATGTAATACTATCTATCGATATCTACAATCTTGAAAGATCAGCTCAGGAGTTTTAGGAACGATTTAGACAGTTACGAACAATCCGCATAAGACACAGGTCCGCGCACATACAGTTTTTTCACGGCAATCGTATGCAAGTTGCAGATTTGATTTACACGAAACATTTTTGTGACAGTCGTACTGTTGCGCGAGACACAGTTTGTAAGTGGCCCTTAGTCTTGTACAAGAATTCGGATGTACAGCCTTGTGAGGACCGACCAGTTATGAGAAAGTGACTGGTCGTTTTCCACGAAAATCACCAACACGGCAAACACACCGTAGAGAATGTCGAAGCCATCGTTCCACTTGTTGGGTCTTCAGGTTCTAGTGAAAAGAAAAGGAATAGTCATTAGTCCATACCTTTTCATGTAACCTAAAACTTGGTCCAGTTGGTAATTATGCTATGAACACTAGACAAATGCAATAAAAAATAGGGGACGTCACCGTGCTCGTTTTTTGGCACAAACATGGATGGCCATTATAGTAACTATACGACCCACGAGGTTTTCATTAGCCGAAAGGGGGATTATATAATTTCTAAAACAAATCTTTGCGGCTTGCATTATATGTAAAATATTAGAGCAGTTCAACAAAATAGACTTTGATCTTACATAATTATCAACTATTTTAGTTGAACAGGAATTAAGTAACTACCTAGCACCCCCTCCCCCCCCCCCCGGGGGAAACTTCCATATAAAAGTGACGGGGGTGATCATCGTACCTTATAGGGGTTAAAATTCGTGGTTTGGTACCGCTTAGGGTGTTAAAAATCTAAAATGACTACCGTTAGAGTTATTCCAGTACCTTTTGGGGTATCGAGAAGAAAAAAAATATGACAAGTACTAGTTTTTTTCAAACAGTTTTTTTCAAACTTGTTGTAACTGAAGATGATGTGAGCTACATCGAAACATGTTTTACAAATTATAAACCGTCGTCGTTTTTCCTCAAACTCGCAACTAGTTTTGTCTTAGAATTTATACCTCTTAGGGGTAAAAATATATTCGAACCTCACCCACAAATTGAAGTTAGCTTTTGGTACCTTTTAGGGGTTCTTTTCAAAATTTCCGACTATCACCCCCGTAACTTTTATATGGCAGTGCCCCTAAATGCAGTGTATCTAAACTCTCTATAAGCTGGACACCTCCAAGACCGACAGTTTGGTGCCGGTCCCGATGGCGTCCGTCTTAGAGAGAGTTGACTGTATACATGTAATACTATCTATCGATATCTACAATCTTGAAAGATCAGCTCAGGAGTTTTAGGAACGATTTAGACAGTTACGACAATCCGCATAAGACACAGGGGCCGCGCACATACAGTTTTTTCACGGCAATCGTATGCAAGTTGCAGATTTGATTTACACGAAACATTTTTGTGACAGTCGTACTGTTGCGCGAGACACAGTTGTAAGTGGCCCTTAGTCTTGTACAAGAATTCGGATGTACAGCCTTGTGGAGGACCGACCAGTTATGAGAAAGTGACTGGTCGTTTTCCACGAAAATCACCAACACGGCAAACACACCGTAAGATGTCGAAGCCATCGTTCCACTTGTTGGGTCTTCAGGTTCTAGTGAAAAGAAAAGGAATAGTCATTAGTCCATACCTTTTCATGTAACCTAAAACTTGGTCCAGTTGGTAATTATGCTATCAGGAACACTAGACAAATGCAATAAAAAATAGGGGACGTCACCGTGCTCGTTTTTGCACACAACATGGATGGCCATTATAGTAACTATACGACCCACGAGGTTTTCATTAGCCGAAAGGGGGATTATATAATTTCTAAAACAAATCTTTGCGGCTTGCATTATATGTAAAATATTAGAGCAGTTCAACAAAATAGACTTTGATCTTACATAATTATAAACTATTTTAGTTGAACAGGAATTAAGTAACTACCTAGCACCCCCCCCCCCCCCCCCCGGGGGAAACTTCCATATAAAAGTGACGGGGGTGATCATCGTACCTTATAGGGGTTAAAATTCGTTGTTTGGTACCGCCTTAGGGGGTTAAAATCTAAAATGGACTACCGTTAGAGTTATTCCAGTACCTTTTGGGGTATCGAGAAGAAAAAAAATATGACAGGTACTAGTTTTTTTCAAACAGTTTTTTCAAACTTGTTGTAACTGAAGATGATGTGAGCTACATCGAAACATGTTTTACAAATTATAAACCGTCGTCGTTTTCCTCAAACTCGCAACTAGTTTTGTCTTAGAATTTATACCTCTTAGGGGTAAAAATATATTCGAACCTCACCCACAAATTGAAGTTAGCTTTTGGTACCTTTTAGGGGTTCTTTTCAAAATTTCCGACTATCACCCCCGTAACTTTTATATGGCAGTGCCCTAAATGCAGTGTATCTAAACTCTCTATAAGCTGGACACCCTCCAAGACCGGACAGTTGGTGCCGGTCCCGATGGCGTCCGTCTTAGAGAGAGTTGACTGTATACATGTAATACTATCTATCGATATCTACAATCTTGAAAGATCAGCTCAGGAGTTTTAGGAACGATTAGACAGTTACGACAATCCGCATAAGACACAGGGCCGCGCACATACAGTTTTTTTCACGGCAATCGTATGCAAGTTGCAGATTTGATTTACACGAAACATTTTTGTGACAGTCGTACTGTTGCGCGAGACACAGTTGTAAGTGGCCCTTAGTCTTGTACAAGAATTCGGATGTACAGCCTTGTGGAGGACCGACCAGTTATGAGAAAGTGACTGGTCGTTTTCCACGAAAATCACCAACACGGCAAACACACCGTAAGATGTCGAAGCCATCGTTCCACTTGTTGGGTCTTCAGGTTCTAGTGAAAAGAAAAGGAATAGTCATTAGTCCATACCTTTTCATGTAACCTAAAACTTGGTCCAGTTGGTAATTATGCTATGAACACTAGACAAATGCAATAAAAAATAGGGACGTCACCGTGCTCGTTTTTGCACAACATGGATGGCCATTATAGTAACTATACGACCCACGAGGTTTTCATTAGCCGAAAGGCGTCGTATAGTTACTTATAATGGCCATCCATGTTGTGCAAAACGAGCACGGTGGACGTACCCCTATTTTTTATTGCATTTGTCCTAGTGTTCATAGCATAATTACCAACTGGACCAAGTTTTAGGTTTACATGAAAAGGTATGGACTAATGACTATTCCTTTCTTTTCACTAGAACCTGAAGACCCAACAAGTGGAACGATGGCTTCGACATCTTACGGTGTGTTTGCCGTGTTGGTGATTTTCGTGGAAAACGACCAGTCACTTTCTCATAACTGGTCGGTCCTCCACAAGGCTGTACATCCGAATTCTTGTACAAGACTAAGGGCCACTTACAACTGTGTCTCGCGCAACAGTACGACTGTCACAAAAATGTTTCGTGTAAATCAAATCTGCAACTTGCATACGATTGCCGTGAAAAAACTGTATGTGCGCGGCCCTGTGTCTTATGCGGATTGTCGTAACTGTCTAAATCGTTCCTAAAACTCCTGAGCTGATCTTTCAAGATTGTAGATATCGATAGATAGTATTACATGTATACAGTCAACTCTCTCTAAGACGGACGCCATCGGGACCGGCACCAACTGTCGGTCTTGGAGGGTGTCCAGCTTATAGAGAGTTTAGATACACTGCATTAGGGGCACTGCCATATAAAAGTTACGGGGCGTGATAGTCGGAAATTTTGAAAAGAACCCCTAAAAGGTACCAAAAGCTAACTTCAATTTGTGGGTGAGGTTCGAATATATTTTTACCCCTAAGAGGTATAAATTCTAAGACAAAACTAGTTGCGAGTTTGAGGAAAACGACGACGGTTTATAATTTGTAAAACATGTTTCGATGTAGCTCACATCATCTTCAGTTACAACAAGTTTGAAAAAACTGTTTGAAAAAAACTAGTACCTGTCATATTTTTTTCTTCTCGATACCCCAAAAGGTACTGGAATAACTCTAACGGTAGTCATTTAGATTTTAACACCCTAAGCGGTACCAAACCACGAATTTTAACCCCTATAAGGTACGATGATCACCCCGTCACTTTTATATGGAAGTTTCCCCCGGGGGGGGGGGGGGGGGGGTGCTAGGTAGTTACTTAATTCCTGTTCAACTAAAATAGTTTATAATTATGTAAGATCAAAGTCTATTTTGTTGAACTGCTCTAATATTTTACATATAATGCAAGCCGCAAAGATTTGTTTTAGAAATTATATAATCCCCCTTTCGGCTAATGAAAACCTCGTGGGTCGTATAGTTACTATAATGGCCATCCATGTTGTGCAAAAACGAGCACGGTGACGTCCCCTATTTTTTATTGCATTTGTCTAGTGTTCCTGATAGCATAATTACCAACTGGACCAAGTTTTAGGTTACATGAAAAGGTATGGACTAATGACTATTCCTTTTCTTTTCACTAGAACCTGAAGACCCAACAAGTGGAACGATGGCTTCGACATCTTACGGTGTGTTTGCCGTGTTGGTGATTTTCGTGGAAAACGACCAGTCACTTTCTCATAACTGGTCGGTCCTCCACAAGGCTGTACATCCGAATTCTTGTACAAGACTAAGGGCCACTTACAACTGTGTCTCGCGCAACAGTACGACTGTCACAAAAATGTTTCGTGTAAATCAAATCTGCAACTTGCATACGATTGCCGTGAAAAAACTGTATGTGCGCGGCCCTGTGTCTTATGCGGATTGTCGTAACTGTCTAAATCGTTCCTAAAACTCCTGAGCTGATCTTTCAAGATTGTAGATATCGATAGATAGTATTACATGTATACAGTCAACTCTCTCTAAGACGGACGCCATCGGACCGGCACCAACTGTCGGTCTTGGAGGGTGTCCAGCTTATAGAGAGTTTAGATACACTGCATTTAGGGGCACTGCCATATAAAAGTTACGGGGGTGATAGTCGGAAATTTTGAAAAGAACCCCTAAAAGGTACCAAAAGCTAACTTCAATTTGTGGGTGAGGTTCGAATATATTTTTACCCCTAAGAGGTATAAATTCTAAGACAAAACTAGTTGCGAGTTTGAGGAAAACGACGACGGTTTTATAATTTGTAAAACATGTTTCGATGTAGCTCACATCATCTTCAGTTACAACAAGTTTGAAAAAACTGTTTGAAAAAAACTAGTACTTGTCATATTTTTTTCTTCTCGATACCCCAAAAGGTACTGGAATACTCTAACGGTAGTCATTTTAGATTTTAACACCCTAAGCGGTACCAAACCACGAATTTTAACCCCTATAAGGTACGATGATCACCCCCGTCACTTTTATATGGAAGTTTCCCCCGGGGGGGGGGGGAGGGGGTGCTAGGTAGTTACTTAATTCCTGTTCAACTAAAATAGTTTATAATTATGTAAGATCAAAGTCTATTTTGTTGAACTGCTCTAATATTTACATATAATGCAAGCCGCAAAGATTTGTTTTAGAAATTATATAATCCCCCTTTCGGCTAATGAAAACCTCGTGGGTCGTATAGTTACTATAATGGCCATCCATGTTGTGCAAAAACGAGCACGGTGACGTCCCCTATTTTTTATTGCATTTGTCTAGTGTTCATAGCATAATTACCAACTGGACCAAGTTTTAGGTTACATGAAAAGGTATGGACTAATGACTATTCCTTTTCTTTTCACTAGAACCTGAAGACCCAACAAGTGGAACGATGGCTTCGACATCTTACGGTGTGTTTGCCGTGTTGGTGATTTTCGTGGAAAACGACCAGTCACTTTCTCATAACTGGTCGGTCCTCCACAAGGCTGTACATCCGAATTCTTGTACAAGACTAAGGGCCACTTACAACTGTGTCTCGCGCAACAGTACGACTGTCACAAAAATGTTTCGTGTAAATCAAATCTGCAACTTGCATACGATTGCCGTGAAAAAACTGTATGTGCGCGGCCCTGTGTCTTATGCGGATTGTCGTAACTGTCTAAATCGTTCCTAAAACTCCTGAGCTGATCTTTCAAGATTGTAGATATCGATAGATAGATTACATGTATACAGTCAACTCTCTCTAAGACGGACGCCATCGGGACCGGCACCAACTGTCGGTCTTGGAGGGTGTCCAGCTTATAGAGAGTTTAGATACACTGCATTTAGGGGCACTGCCATATAAAAGTTACGGGGGTGATAGTCGGAAATTTGAAAAGAACCCCTAAAAGGTACCAAAAGCTAACTTCAATTTGTGGGTGAGGTTCGAATATATTTTTACCCCTAAGAGGTATAAATTCTAAGACAAAACTAGTTGCGAGTTTGAGGAAAACGACGACGGTTTATAATTTGTAAAACATGTTTCGATGTAGCTCACATCATCTTCAGTTACAACAAGTTTGAAAAAACTGTTTGAAAAAAACTAGTACCTGTCATATTTTTTTTCTTCTCGATACCCCAAAAGGTACTGGAATAACTCTAACGGTAGTCATTTTAGATTTTAACACCCTAAGCGGTACCAAACCACGAATTTTAACCCCTATAAGGTACGATGATCACCCCCGTCACTTTTATATGGAAGTTTCCCCCGGGGGGGGGGGGGGGGGTGCTAGGTAGTTACTTAATTCCTGTTCAACTAAAATAGTTTATAATTATGTAAGATCAAAGTCTATTTTGTTGAACTGCTCTAATATTTTACATATAATGCAAGCCGCAAAGATTTGTTTTTAGAAATTATATAATCCCCCCTTTCGGCTAATGAAAACCTCGTGGGTCGTATAGTTACTATAATGGCCATCCATGTTGTGCAAAAACGAGCACGGTGACGTCCCCTATTTTTTATTGCATTTGTCTAGTGTTCCTGATAGCATTAATTACCAACTGGACCAAGTTTTAGGTTACATGAAAAGGTATGGACTAATGACTATTCCTTTTCTTTTCACTAGAACCTGAAGACCCAACAAGTGGAACGATTGGCTTCGACATCTTACGGTGTGTTTGCCGTGTTGGTGATTTTCGTGGAAAAACGACCAGTCCACTTTCTCATAACTGGTCGGTCCTCCACAAGGCTGTACATCCGAATTCTTGTACAAGACTAAGGGCCACTTACAACTGTGTCTCGCGCAACAGTACGACTGTCACAAAAATGTTTCGTGTAAATCAAATCTGCAACTTGCATACGATTGCCGTGAAAAAACTGTATGTGCGCGGCCCTGTGTCTTATGGCGGATTGTCGTAACTGTCTAAATCGTTCCTAAAACTCCCTGAGCTGATCTTTCAAGATTGTAGATATCGATAGATAGTATTACATGTATACAGTCAACTCTCTCTAAGACGGACGCCATCGGGACCGGCACCAACTGTCGGTCTTGGAGGGTGTCCGGCTTATAGAGAGTTTAGATACACTGCATTTAGGGGCACTGCCAATATAAAAGTTACGGGGGTGATAGTCGGAAATTTTGAAAAGAACCCCTAAAAGGTACCAAAAGCTAACTTCAATTTGTGGGTGAGGTTCGAATATATTTTTACCCCTAAGAGGTATAAATTCTAAGACAAAACTAGTTGCGAGTTTGAGGAAAACGACGACGGTTTATAATTTGTAAAACATGTTTCGATGTAGCTCACATCATCTTCAGTTACAACAAGTTTGAAAAAACTGTTTGAAAAAAACTAGTACCTGTCATATTTTTTTTCTTCTCGATACCCCAAAAGGTACTGGAATAACTCTAACGGTAGTCATTTTAGATTTTAACACCCTAAGCGGTACCAAACCACGAATTTTAACCCCTATAAGGTACGATGACCCCCCCGTCACTTTTATATGGAAGTTTCCCCCGGGGGGGGGGGGAGGGGGTGCTAGGTAGTTACTTAATTCCTGTTCAACTAAAATAGTTTATAATTATGTAAGATCAAAGTCTATTTTGTTGAACTGCTCTAATATTTTACATATAATGCAAGCCGCAAAGATTTGTTTTAGAAATTATATAATCCCCCTTTCGGCTAATGAAAACCTCGTGGGTCGTATAGTTACTATAATGGCCATCCATGTTTGTGCAAAAACGAGCACGGTGACGTCCCCTATTTTTTATTGCATTTGTCTAGTGTTCCTGATAGCATAATTACCAACTGGACCAAGTTTTAGGTTACATGAAAAGGTATGGACTAATGACTATTCCTTTTCTTTTCACTAGAACCTGAAGACCCAACAAGTGGAACGATGGCTTCGACATCTTACGGTGTGTTTGCCGTGTTGGTGATTTTCGTGGAAAACGACCAGTCACTTTCTCATAACTGGTCGGTCCTCCACAAGGCTGTACATCCGAATTCTTGTACAAGACTAAGGGCCACTTACAACTGTGTCTCGCGCAACAGTACGACTGTCACAAAATGTTTCGTGTAAATCAATCTGCAACTTGCATACGATTGCCGTGAAAAACTGTATGTGCGCGGCCCTGTGTCTTATGCGGATTGTCGTAACTGTCTAAATCGTTCCTAAAACTCCTGAGCTGATCTTTCAAGATTGTAGATATCGATAGATAGTATTACATGTATACAGTCAACTCTCTCTAAGACGGACGCCATCGGGACCGGCACCAACTGTCCGTCTTGGAGGGTGTCCAGCTTATAGAGAGTTTAGATACACTGCATTTAGGGGCACTGCCATATAAAAGTTACGGGGGTGATAGTCGGAAATTTTGAAAAGAACCCTAAAAGGTACCAAAAGCTAACTTCAATTTGTGGGTGAGGTTCGAATATATTTTTACCCCTAAGAGGTATAAATTCTAAGACAAAACTAGTTGCGAGTTTGAGGAAAACGACGACGGTTTATAATTTGTAAAACATGTTTCGATGTAGCTCACATCATCTTCAGTTACAACAAGTTTGAAAAAACTGTTTGAAAAAAACTAGTACTTGTCATATTTTTTTTCTTCTCGATACCCCAAAAGGTACTGGAATAACTCTAACGGTAGTCATTTTAGATTTTAACACCCTAAGCGGTACCAAACCACGAATTTTAACCCCTATAAGGTACGATGATCACCCCCGTCACTTTTATATGGAAGTTTCCCCCGGGGGGGGGGGGGGGGGTGCTAGGTAGTTACTTAATTCCTGTTCAACTAAAATAGTTTATAATTATGTAAGATCAAAGTCTATTTTGTTGAACTGCTCTAATATTTTACATATAATGCAAGCCGCAAAGATTTGTTTTAGAAATTATATAAATCCCCCTTTCGGCTAATGAAAACCTCGTGGGTCGTATAGTTACTATAATGGCCATCCATGTTGTGCAAAAACGAGGCACGGTGACGTCCCCTATTTTTTATTGCATTTGTCTAGTGTTCCTGATAGCATAATTACCAACTGGACCAAGTTTTAGGTTACATGAAAAGGTATGGACTAATGACTATTCCTTTTCTTTTCACTAGAACCTGAAGACCCAACAAGTGGAACGATGGCTTCGACATCTTACGGTGTGTTTGCCGTGTTGGGTGATTTTCGTGGAAAACGACCAGTCACTTTCTCATAACTGGTCGGTCCTCCACAAGGCTGTACATCCGAATTCTTGTACAAGACTAAGGGCCACTTACAACTGTGTCTCGCGCAACAGTACGACTGTCACAAAAATGTTTCGTGTAAATCAAATCTGCAACTTGCATACGATTGCCGTGAAAAAACTGTATGTGCGCGGCCCTGTGTCTTATGCGGATTGTCGTAACTGTCTAAATCGTTCCTAAAACTCCTGAGCTGATCTTTCAAGATTGTAGATATCGATAGATAGTATTACATGTATACAGTCAACTCTCTCTAAGACGGACGCCATCGGGACCGGCACCAACTGTCCGTCTTGGAGGGTGTCCAGCTTATAGAGAGTTTAGATACACTGCATTTAGGGGGGCACTGCCATATAAAAGTTACGGGGGTGATAGTCGGAAATTTTGAAAAGAACCCCTAAAAGGTACCAAAAGCTAACTTCAATTTGTGGGTGAGGTTCGAATATATTTTTACCCCTAAGAGGTATAAATTCTAAGACAAAACTAGTTGCGAGTTTGAGGAAAACGACGACGGTTTATAATTTGTAAAACATGTTTCGATGTAGCTCACATCATCTTCAGTTACAACAAGTTTGAAAAAACTGTTTGAAAAAAACTAGTACCTGTCATATTTTTTTTCTTCTCGATACCCCAAAAGGTACTGGAATAACTCTAACGGTAGTCATTTTAGATTTTAACACCCTAAGCGGTACCAAACCACGAATTTTAACCCCTATAAGGTACGATGATCACCCCCGTCACTTTTATATGGAAGTTTCCCCCGGGGGGGGGGGGGAGGGGTGCTAGGTAGTTACTTAATTCCTGTTCAACTAAAATAGTTTATAATTATGTAAGATCAAAGTCTATTTTGTTGAACTGCTCTAATATTTTACATATAATGCAAGCCGCAAAGATTTGTTTTAGAAATTATATAATCCCCCTTTCGGCTAATGAAAACCTCGTGGGTCGTATAGTTACTATAATGGCCATCCATGTTGTGCAAAAACGAGCACGGTGACGTCCCCTATTTTTTATTGCATTTGTCTAGTGTTCCTGATAGCATAATTACCAACTGGACCAAGTTTTAGGTTACATGAAAAGGTATGGACTAATGACTATTCCTTTTCTTTTCACTAGAACCTGAAGACCCAACAAGTGGAACGATGGCTTCGACATCTTACGGTGTGTTTGCCGTGTTGGTGATTTTCGTGGAAAACGACCAGTCACTTTCTCATAACTGGTCGGTCCTCCACAAGGCTGTACATCCGAATTCTTGTACAAGACTAAGGGCCACTTACAACTGTGTCTCGCGCAACAGTACGACTGTCACAAAAATGTTTCGTGTAAATCAAATCTGCAACTTGCATACGATTGCCGTGAAAAAACTGTATGTGCGCGGCCCTGTGTCTTATGCGGATTGTCGTAACTGTCTAATCGTTCCTAAAACTCCTGAGCTGATCTTTCAAGATTGTAGATATCGATAGATAGTATTACATGTATACAGTCAACTCTCTCTAAGACGGACGCCATCGGGACCGGCACCAACTGTCCGTCTTGGAGGGTGTCCAGCTTATAGAGAGTTTAGATACACTGCATTTAGGGGCACTGCCATATAAAAGTTACGGGGGTGATAGTCGGAAATTTTGAAAAGAACCCTAAAAGGTACCAAAAGCTAACTTCAATTTGTGGGTGAGGTTCGAATATATTTTTACCCCTAAGAGGTATAAATTCTAAGACAAAACTAGTTTGCGAGTTTGAGGAAAACGACGACGGTTTATAATTTGTAAAACATGTTTCGATGTAGCTCACATCATCTTCAGTTACAACAAGTTTGAAAAAACTGTTTGAAAAAAACTAGTACCTGTCATATTTTTTTTCTTCTCGATACCCCAAAAGGTACTGGAATAACTCTAACGGTAGTCATTTTAGATTTTAACACCCTAAGCGGTACCAAACCACGAATTTTAACCCCTATAAGGTACGATGATCACCCCCGTCACTTTTATATGGAAGTTTCCCCCGGGGGGGGGGGGGGGGGGTGCTAGGTAGTTACTTAATTCCTGTTCAACTAAAATAGTTTATAATTATGTAAGATCAAAGTCTATTTTGTTGAACTGCTCTAATATTTTACATATAATGCAAGCCGCAAAGATTTGTTTTAGAAATTATATAATCCCCCTTTCGGCTAATGAAAACCTCGTGGGTCGTATAGTTACTATAATGGCCATCCATGTTGTGCAAAAACGAGCACCCGGTGACGTCCCCTATTTTTTATTGCATTTGTCTAGTGTTCCTGATAGCATAATTACCAACTGGACCAAGTTTTAGGTTACATGAAAAGGTATGGACTAATGACTATTCCTTTTCTTTTCACTAGAACCTGAAGACCCCAACAAGTGGAACGATGGCTTCGACATCTTACGGTGTGTTTGCCGTGTTGGTGATTTTCGTGGAAAACGACCAGTCACTTTCTCATAACTGGTCGGTCCTCCACAAGGCTGTACATCCGAATTCTTGTACAAGACTAAGGGCCACTTACAACTGTGTCTCGCGCAACAGTACGACTGTCACAAAAATGTTTCGTGTAAATCAAATCTGCAACTTGCATACGATTGCCGTGAAAAAACTGTATGTGCGCGGCCCTGTGTCTTATGCGGATTGTCGTAACTGTCTAAATCGTTCCTAAAACTCCTGAGCTGATCTTTCAAGATTGTAGATATCGATAGATAGTATTACATGTATACAGTCAACTCCCTCTAAGACGGACGCCATCGGGACCGGCACCAACTGTCCGTCTTGGAGGGTGTCCAGCTTATAGAGAGTTTAGATACACTGCATTTAGGGGCACTGCCATATAAAAGTTACGGGGGTGATAGTCGGAAATTTTGAAAAGAACCCCTAAAAGGTACCAAAAGCTAACTTCAATTTGTGGGTGAGGTTCGAATATATTTTTACCCCTAAGAGGTATAAATTCTAAGACAAAACTAGTTGCGAGTTTGAGGAAAACGACGACGGTTTATAATTTGTAAAACATGTTTCGATGTAGCTCACATCATCTTCAGTTACAACAAGTTTGAAAAAACTGTTTGAAAAAAACTAGTACTTGTCATATTTTTTTTCTTCTCGATACCCCAAAAGGTACTGGAATAACTCTAACGGTAGTCATTTTAGATTTTAACACCCTAAGCGGTACCAAACCACGAATTTTAACCCCTATAAGGTACGATGATCACCCCCGTCACTTTTATATGGAAGTTTCCCCGGGGGGGGGGGGGGGGGGTGCTAGGTAGTTACTTAATTCCTGTTCAACTAAAATAGTTTATAATTATGTAAGATCAAAGTCTATTTTGTTGAACTGCTCTAATATTTTTACATATAATGCAAGCCGCAAAGATTTGTTTTAGAAAATTATATAATCCCCCTTTCGGCTAATGAAAACCTCGTGGGTCGTATAGTTACTATAATGGCCATCCATGTTGTGCAAAAACGAGCACGGTGACGTCCCCTATTTTTTTATTGCATTTGTCTAGTGTTTCCTGATAGCATAATTACCAATGGACCAAGTTTTAGGTTACATGAAAAGGTATGGACTAATGACTATTCCTTTTCTTTTCACTAGAACCTGAAGACCCAACAAGTGGAACGATGGCTTCGACATCTTACGGTGTGTTTGCCGTGTTGGTGATTTTCGTGGAAAACGACCAGTCACTTTCTCATAACTGGTCGGTCCTCCACAAGGCTGTACATCCGAATTCTTGTACAAGACTAAGGGCCACTTACAAACTGTGTCTCGCGCAACAGTACGGACTGTCACAAAAATGTTTTCGTGTAAATCAAATCTGCAACTTGCATACGATTGCCGTGAAAAAACTGTATGTGCGCGGCCCTGTGTCTTATGCAGGATTGTCGTAACTGTCTAAATCGTTCCTAAAACTCCTGAGCTGATCTTTCAAGATTGTAGATATCGATAGATAGTATTACATGTATACAGTCAACTCTCTCTAAGACGGACGCCATCGGGACCGGCACCAACTGTCCGTCTTGGAGGGTGTCCAGCTTATAGAGAGTTTAGATACACTGCATTTAGGGGCACTGCCATATAAAAGTTACGGGGGTGATAGTCGGAAATTTTGAAAAGAAACCCCTAAAAGGTACCAAAAGCTAACTTCAATTTGTGGGTGAGGTTCGAATATATTTTTACCCCTAAGAGGTATAAATTCTAAGACAAAACTAGTTGCGAGTTTGAGGAAAACGACGACGGTTTATAATTTGTAAAACATGTTTCGATGTAGCTCACATCATCTTCAGTTACAACAAGTTTGAAAAAACTGTTTGAAAAAAACTAGTACCTGTCATATTTTTTTTCTTCTCGATACCCCAAAAGGTACTGGAATAACTCTAACGGTAGTCATTTTAGATTTTAACACCCTAAGCGGTACCAAACCACGAATTTTAACCCCTATAAGGTACGATGATCACCCCGTCACTTTTATATGGAAGTTTCCCCCGGGGGGGGGGGGGGGGGTGCTAGGTAGTTACTTAATTCCTGTTCAACTAAAATAGTTTATAATTATGTAAGATCAAAGTCTATTTTGTTGAACTGCTCTAATATTTTACATTATAATGCAAGCCGCAAAGATTTGTTTTAGAAAATTATATAATCCCCCTTTCGGCTAATGAAAACCTCGTGGGTTCGTATAGTTACTATAATGGCCATCCATGTTGTTGCAAAAAACGAGCACGGTGACGTCCCCTATTTTTTATTGCATTTGTCTAGTGTTCCTGATAGCATAATTACCAACTGGACCAAGTTTTAGGTTACATGAAAAGGTATGGACTAATGACTATTCCTTTTCTTTTCACTAGAACCTGAAGACCCAACAAGTGGAACGATGGCTTCGACATCTTACGGTGTGTTTGCCGTGTTGGTGATTTTCGTGGAAAACGACCAGTCACTTTCTCATAACTGGTCGGTCCTCCACAAGGCTGTACATCCGAATTCTTGTACAAGACTAAGGGCCACTTACAACTGTGTCTCGCGCAACAGTACGACTGTCACAAAAATGTTTCGTGTAAATCAAATCTGCAACTTGCATACGATTGCCGTGAAAAACTGTATGTGCGCGGCCCTGTGTCTTATGCGGATTGTCGTAACTGTCTAATCGTTCCTAAAACTCCTGAGCTGATCTTTCAAGATTGTAGATATCGATAGATAGTATTACATGTATACAGTCAACTCTCTCTAAGACGGACGCCATCGGGACCGGCACCAACTGTCCGTCTTGGAGGGTGTCCAGCTTATAGAGAGTTTAGATACAGTAACATGACTGCAAAACGACGCGCAGGGACCAACACCAGGTGTCCGTCTTATAGAGGTACCTGTCTTATAGAGGTGTCCGTTGACTGTATCATATATGAATCACAATATGTACAATACATAAAAGAGTATACGGACTAATGACTATTCCTTTTCTTTTCACTAGAACCTGAAGACCCAACAGGTGGAACGATGGCTTTGACATCTCACGGTGTGTTTGTTGTGCTGGCAATCTTCGTGATGTCATTTCTGTGCTTGTAGAATGACAAGTGGTCAAGAAATGAACAAAGAGAAAAAACGATGTGACATTTTGCTGATATCTCTCAGAAAATAGAATATAATAATGTGTTATGTGCGGCTCGATAAAAGTTTGGTAGTTAATTTTCTACTTGTTTTGGACATACGTTCTAATGGGGTTTCTTGCCAACTGACAACCAAGTTAGTCAAGAGAGTATAATGGAGGGTGCGCCGGGGTGGGGGTAGTATTTTGACGGTTAGACGGTTATTAATATAATGACTGTTGACCCCATTATGACCCTTTGTCAAGGGGCGAAAAGGCAAAGTTTTCGCACCCAGCTGATTAGGGTTAAATTACATGTGAAGTCGTTGGATGGCTTTAATGACCTTTAATTATTGGCTGGGAGTTTTGGAAAATCAACAGAAATATTTCAAAAGATTGTCACAAATTAACTACAAACTTAGCGTGTGATAGAGTCACTGGAAGACTGATAAGTGTTGTAATAAGCTGTGGTATAGTCGGTTATATAGTGAGATCGATTATATATATTTCAAATTAAAGCTACTCTTGCTGTATAATCATGTTATGACGTATTCACATTGCAGATTGTATTCGGAGTATTCGTGAGTGCTCGCGCTAGTTTTGATTGGATAATAGGCCCCGTCCAAACTTTTCGATGCGTTTTCGCCTATCGTCCACACTACAACACTGAGCGTTTTCATCCGAACGCATGCATTTGAAAACGCTGTCCAGAGTGGAGACATTTGAGAACGGAGCCAAACGAAAACGCATCAGTGTGGACGCCGAAAACGGAGGCTTTTGAAAACGCTGACGTCATTAACATCATAAACATCGCGGGCGCGTCTATTTGTCGCGTGCGCCGATGACTGTTGTAGCGTTTTGAGCGTTTCCGAGCGTTTTCGAGCATATTCGAGCGTTCAGTGTGGACGGTGAAAACGCTGCGAAAACGGATAATGTGGACGCGGAGCTCTTGATGCGTTTTCAGTAAAACTGAACGGAGAGTTTCGAAAACGCCGCAGCGTTTCGAAAACACATTAGTTTGGACATGGCCTAAGAATTGGAAACTCTTCGTGTGCATTCTTCAACGCAAACTTCCCAAAAACAGAACTTGTTCCCGACTGCACTGATATGATTTGAAATACAGTCGAACCTCTGTTAAGGTCATTCCATCGAAACAGAACTTACAATAGATTTTCATTCAAACTTTTCCTATTGGTTGTTTATCTTAAGGGAACTTAAATTTGAAATAAAAAATGGGGGTCCCGGTATTCGTTTAGGAACAGGAGGACCTTGTATATACCCCTTAATTCCTTACAATATCAGCTTCCAGAAACGTTTTTATTAGCTAAGTTCACGTTTCCGGTGATTATTTATTCTTCTGCAATAGAAATTAGTCTATATTTATTTTATAGAAAGAGGGTGATTGCTAGACTCAAAATAAGAGAAAAAATTGATAGGTCACCGTACTCGTTTACGAGAAAACGACGATTCATCTCTCTGGCGAGCTTAGCCGTAAAGGAAAAGCCGCCATTTTCTTAATGTGCGCGCGCTAATTACGTGTGAAATCATGCGCAGTAAGGATGCGCAATGCAAATACTAAGGAATAACCTTAAAGGACACCTCCCGTAGGCGGACACCTCTCGTAAGCGGACACTTGGTCACGTTCCCAGCTACATACAAACACTGCATTTTTAACCTCCAATAAGCGGACACCAGGGTGTCCGCTTATGGGAGGTTCGACTGTACTTTGACCATGTTTTTCGTTATATATTAGAATACAAACTTTAATCTGAATACAAGCTTCAATGACTCTTGCCAAGCCAGCTTTAATAGATATTGATATTGGGCAATCAGTGGTTCTGTTGAAGTCTGGGCCGGACGATTCTTCTGTGCAAATCCAATTACTCTGGAATAGCAGAACGCAGAACTGCATTTGTTTTTATTTTTCTTTACTTTTTAAAAAAAAGTTTGTTTATTAAGGCATGTTTATTTTCTTTATCTTTTGGCTGCAGTGCCTTATTTTTTATCTAAGCGCAAGCCACTACCTCGAGCTCTCTGGAATCTCTATTTTCATTGGTCCTCTTATAAACACTAGCTAGTTGTATTGTTTGTTAGGGCTAGGAGCATAGTTTATTACTTGCTATCTATTGTTCCCAGAGCCAATGATGTACTTCGTTCCGAGAGGGAGTGGGCGACCCACATCAGCGCCCTATGGCCAAATATGAAACAAATGTTTGTAGCGTGGTAGGTCTGTCCTCCGTGGCAGACATGTCCTCTGAGCTCTCCACCAATAGCGAGCGCTCTTGTTTTCTACCAATGAAACTGCGTGGTGATCGAGTCCTTTTCTATCGTTTTCCTCAGGGAGGGGAGGCTGTATTATAATAAAGCACAAAATGAAAGCTTTGATTTCGTGGCATTAACCGATATTTCTCAACGTCTTATAGAAAATAATCTTTTTGAACGGATATGTAGAAATATAGGTTAGTTTATTTGTTCATTCAGTATTCACCTTTATTTTGAAAATCCTTTTCCCGACAGTAACGGAATACAGGAGTTTAGTTATATAGAAGTCAATTGTGAATTGATTCCACGGCTATGTATGTTTTATGTGTGCTGTAACATCGCATGTAATGGCGATCTGAACCGAACAGCCGAACCGTCGCTGTGTTTGCTAGCCTGCGTAGCAGGCGCTGACAGTCAGTCATGGTGAATCTGATTGTTCTGATTTTTCGCTCGCAAGGCTTTCCTTATTTTACCACTCCGCAAATTGCTTCATTGCTGCCGCTGTGAGTGAGCCTGAAGCGAACGAACAAGGCAGCAGACCTAATCGGCAAAAAATTACAATATAGGGCCTTGAAACCAAATTTTCTAAGACCGCATGGAATTGTGGTTATGCGCGAATGGAACAAAGTAAGATGCGCAGTTTCACGTGCTCTCTCTTTCTCGACAGCTAGGCTCAGACCGCATGGAATTGTAGTTATGCGCGAATGGAACAAAGTAAGATGCGCAGTTCCACGTGCTCTCTCTTTCTCGACAGCTAGGCTCAGAGGTGAGTTATTTCGTTGCTCTGGTTTTTTGCTGCTACGCGCTACCCGTCTAAGACATTTAAGTCAAAATCATACCCTGCGTATATATTCCCCGTTAGTAGTATGAGGCGCATGGAATTAGCCGTTTTTTTTGCGCAGGGGTCTCGTAAGCATGCGCAGGAATAAATTAAATCGGTGACGATTTAATTACAAGATCACGTGGGTTTCTGCTGGTTATAAAAAGATGAAATATTTTCGTAGAGGTATCAAACTATTTTGAAGAGAAACAAGAAGTTTGAAATCATGGCGTAACTCGTATCTAAGTGGAAATTTGCTAGTGGATACTGTCCCCTCAAATGAAATAACATCCCTTAGGGAACAATTTTGTGATATACCTGGATCTACACTTTCCAAGCTAAAGGAACTACATTCCTAGTGGATACTGCAGAAACAAGAAGGAAATCATGCGTAACTCATTACGAATTCGCTCTGAAAACGTGCAGACCTTATTGCCAATCATGAATAAAGCAATTCTTACAACTCGCATTGAAATAAATGTATGCCAATCAGTGAAGAGAATTTACATCTTAGGCTTGATACGACAGTAAAACGACCAACGAAAGTAGAAATTGAACAACTACCACTAGCAATGACCTTAACTTTATCCTGAAAGGAGCAAAGTTTTATTTCAGTCAATCGTTTACATCTAATGTTGTTTGCAAGGTGCCGCTTTGGTTAGAGTTTAGTTTCGAGGCAATTAATTAACAGTCGGTCCTTTGTTTGGCTGGCTTCCGTTTCACGCACCGTTACCCAGTTGATTATGTAGTTGAGAGAATTTGCATAGACCGCTTTTGTTTGGGATTAAACAGTTATTAGCGCTTTTGTATAGATCAGGTTTTTGCGCTATATGCGAAAGAAAGACTAAGACACGCGAGAAACAATAAATGGCTCTTTTTAAATCACAGGTCGCCCAAGCTAAAGATAAGAGAACAGTGTCACGGTATAAGCGGTACTGTGTTACAACGGCTCGATTTATAAGGGTTTGTATGGGAACGCAACGATTATGTTTTAGAAGATATAAAATCGAATGTTTTGTGAATAAAAACGACTTACCCTGTTATGTTGCTGTGTTGTATTCTTTGTAGTTTGCCAGCTTCTCAGGCCGGTTTGAGGCGATTTAGGCGAGTTTTAGTTTTCTATTGTGGTGGTGGTGGAGGAAAACAATAGAAATGTGGAGGAGGAGAAGGAGGCAACGTCAGCATTGTGGTGGTGGTGGCGGTGTTGGTGGCTGTGTAAAACAATAAAATGTGGAGGAGGAAGAGGAAGAGGAGGAGGAGAAGGGAATATAAAACTGTGGAGGAGGAGGAGGAGGAGGAGGAGGAGGAGGAAGAGGAAAAATAAAATTGTGGAGGAGGAGGAGGAGGGAAAATAAAATTATGGAGGAGGAGGAGGGAAAATAAAATTGTGGAGGAGGAGGAAGAGGGAAAATAAAATTGTGGAAGAGGAGGAGGAGGAGGAGGGAAAATAAAATTGTGGAGGAGGAGGAGGAGGGAAAATAAAATTGTGGAGGAGGAGGAGGAGGAGGGAAATAAAATTGTGGAGGAGGAGGAGGAGGAGGAGGAGGAGGAGGAGGAGGAGGAGGAGGAGGAGGAGGAGGAAGAGGAAAACTAAAATTGTGGAGGAGGAGGAGGAGGAAAAATAAAATTGTGGAAGAGGAGGAGGAGTAGCGGCAACAGCGACACTCGTTGTCAAGGTGTTGACGTGAATGCAATTAAGCCACTAATTTAATGCGATCAAAAGATATACGGTCGAGTATTTTTGGCTCCAAACAACTCAATGAGTCATGCGATCAAAATATATTCTTTCGTGTTTTTTTTCTCTCGGCAACGTAAAAATCGTCAATATAAGATTAAACATCAACGAGAAGGCCTTGCTTGTTGAGAATGTAAGCAACGGCTTTTGTTGTTCGTTAACTCGTTGGGTGCTCCATAAGGAGTTGCAGATGTTTTATGAAGAGCTTGTTTACATGGGGCTGATTGCTCTTTGTAAAACTCTAAGAAACAGATTTCTAAGGAGTATCATTAAAGTGAGCGTATACCTTCACTTAACTGATAACGACATTTTTGAGACTTAGGTTACACAATTAACATATAGTAATAAACCAGCGTCATGTGTAAACCAGCGTCATGTGCTGTGCCCTCAGTGAATGAAGAAGCTTCCGAAGTGAATGAAGAAGCTTCCGAAGGAGTAATATTGAATCTGCTCGCTGATCTTGCTGTTTGGTAAGTTTTGTTGCGTTCAGTGGTTATAGTTCATCCGAAGAAATAAATTCTATTTCCATTCAAACTTCTACTTATGCGCATACTGTTACATTTTCCTTTCCCCCGGCAGCATTTTCTACCTATCAGGTATACTAGTATCTTCTAATATATATCTCTTTCATTTGCATTGTTATTTGTTCTGCAGAACTGGAAGGTAAAACCGGACCGGAAACCACCATGACCTAAGATAAGACGAGTCAAAATCAATCACGGAAAACCGTGGGTAAAATAATATCGCGTGACAAGAAATTAATATAATTATTTCGATTTATTTTTTTGACACCTGTAAGTATGACCAAAAAATAAATACAAATTGAAGTGGAAATCCGGCGCTCTATTAAAATTTAGTAGTCGCTAAATCTTGTCGCTAATTAAAGATAGTAATTATAAGTGTACAGAGTAACGGTGAGACGCAGTTACTGTAGCAAATTTTCGCAGCTACAGGTACCTTTATTCTGGAGATCTTAGTTACAAGTCACTAGCATTTTTGTTATCTTTGAACGCATCATATATAGTGGAACTGGAACCTATACTTTGGCACACCTCCGTTAGGGGAACACAAACGTTTTGTTCCGGCAAAATTAACCGTCTCATATTAAAATACATGTACCGCACCACTGAGCCGATCTGAGCTACAAACTTCATCCAATTATGGCTGGGGATGGTGTATACTTTCAAGAAAATACAAGAATGTTTGAGAATTGTTTTATGTCATAGAATTTAGAGCTAATGTTTATAACTGTAAAGTAGAAAATGTTGTTACACAATCAGGACAGTTTTTTTTTTCTTCCGCTTTTTTTTGTTAAAGCTGTATGCGTTCTAAATTGCACGTTCTGGCCGTAAACGACAGTGTTGTTGCTAACAGTTTCAGTACATTACGATACCCAACCAATTATTGTTGTAAGTCGGTACCGTAGGCTAAGTGGCGTATTTATTATTTGTAAGGCCATCTTTTTTTTTTCTCCGTTTACCGTCGTCCGACCAACCAGATTGTTCAGGAGGCAATGCAGTCAAACTCCTTTATCCTTTATATCTGGGAAAATAATGCAGCATTTATGTTTTTTACCAATGGAGATTTAGCAACATTTGTTTTCATGCTGAATAACAGAAGGGCCTCACTTTGTTTTGGTGAGCCTTCCTTAGAGGAGGCTTTTGGGGAGGGTAATGAGGCGTGGTCATTTCATTTTTCCTGCAAGGTCATGGCAAAAATAAATTGGGATTTCCATTTGCCAGTGTAATTTTAAAAATTAGCTCTAACTGAACACAACAAGGTTAAATAGAAATATATATTAGCTGCAATTGCCAACTTTTCGAGTTTCTTTTTTAAACGACTTCACATACTCTCCGGCCCCACGGAGAACGGGCAAAGTGAAGTGAAACCTGAGAAGAAGAAACTAGCAGCCACGAGCAAACCACTAGTGAGCAAAACTGTATATTTATGTTTTATATTTGGTGGGGGGGGGGGGGAGGGGGAACGGGGGGGGGATTTGAAGAGGCGGTAGCCTTTTATTTAAAAAAATGTAAACATGAGAATGCGTGCTATAAAAACAACAGAGCTACGCAGCAACACACTTTTTAAGAAGTTTTTTTTTAATTTAAGTTTTGCAGGTCGGCCAGGGGTTTGAGTATAACGATATGCAAGGGTTATTTACGTTCGGAGTGGTATACGATATTTTTGCCACTGAAATATATAGTCAGAGGTCTATAACTAGAGGTTTCCATCTTTGGCATTGGGTCTTGTACCATCTGATTCGCGTCTAGGATATTTTTAGATCATTTTCCCACGAACCAGCAGCCAGTCACGTTGAACTTGGCCAAAGAAAAGCGAAAAACAAGCGAAAAACGTCACATCAGGTTGGCATTTCATCGTTATAAAGACATTCAACTGTTTTTAAGGTGATTCCTCAGAAATAAAAGTTGTCGAACGATTTTGAAACTTTCCCTGAATGTTCGCTACCAAGCACTACTTCGAAAAAATACAATAAAAATGATAGGTCACCGTGCTTGCAAAAGAGATATGATGGACCAATGTTACCCCATTTATGCCTGTATAGTACTGGTACTAATCACGCACGTAGTTATTTCATCGGTACGGTTCACGTTACATTTCGCGGTAGCTGGAAGAAAAGTTTAAAGTAATACTTGAAAAAATATCGATAGTTTGAAAGTCTCGACTCAAAACGTTCCACGCGTCGATATTTTCAAGGTCATAACTTGCACCCACGAGTAACGGTTTTGTGCACGCTTTTAGCGATATATTTTTTTTCCTTTTATCTTAAAGAGGGTAATTTTAACATCAAAATTATGCAATAAAAAAATATAGGTCACCGTGCTCGTTTACGAGAAAACGATTATTTACCTCTTACCAAGAGAAAATAAGTTATAAATAATTTTCTCTTGATCTTACCATTTGTTCTGAAATTACAAGTTTCAATATACTTGATGATATCTCGGTCGGAAAATAGAAGTTAAGTTTAAAAACCAAAATCAATGAAAGAACAAAGGACTAACCGACCGACCGACCGACCGACCGACCGACCGACCGACCGACCGAACGAACGAACGGACGGACGGACGGACGGACGGACGGACGGACGGACGGACGGACGGGACGGACGGACGGACGGACGGACGGACGGACGGACGACGGACGGACGGACGGACAGACTTGATTTGGGTGAGAATTAAGTCAGTTAAGAGAAATCTTTTAAAATTATTCTACAGTCGAGCTTCTCTAATATGGAGACAGGAAGGGAACCGAAGAGTGTTAGTTGGTGTGAGTGACGTCATCTGAAAGGGCTCGGCTAGTGACCGTATTTTTGAGAGCAACACCGATGTTTTAATTGTCGGGGGAGAGCAACGTACGTGCAAGAAACTACGCTAATCATTTTGACCCACAATTGCGCATGTTCAATTCTTGCCTTGCCTGGACCAAAGGTGGCCTCAAAATTAGCGAGGTTAAATCTTGGCTGCCCTTGCCTTTCCAGTTTAATCCAAAATATTATTTTTTTCCTGCAAGATATGGCAATTCACCTCGTTGATTTTGTTTTAGCTTGTTTTAGACAAGGCACGCTAGAAATTTGGATAACCTTACATTGTTAAAATTAAAGCAAATCAGGTTTAGAAATGACATCATTAGTGCCATACTTACGTCTGCTAAAAACTTTTTTTCATAAGGTTCTGGGAATAATAAAACACTTTCTTTCCTATATACATAAACGACATAATAAACGATATTACATCTACCATCAAATTATTCGCTGACGACACAAAAATTTATCGTGAACTTAACAATGTCGACGAAGATACTTCAGCACTACAGTCAGACTTGGACTCCCTGTCGAACTGGACAATGGACTGGCAAGTCCAATTTAACTCACAAAAATGTGAGGTAATGATAATAACTCACAAGAGAGATAAAACCAAACAACCATACTATCTCTCGGACACAGAACTAACATCTGTTAACTCATACAAAGATCTTGGAATCATGACTTCAAGTAACTTATCATGGTCCAGACACGTGGATTACACAGTAAACAAAGCAAACAGGGTCTGCTAAAGCGAACAATAGGATGCAGGAATAAAAACATTGTTTCCATGCTTTACAAATCTTTGGTCAGACCAATTCTGGAATACGCCAGTCCCGTTTGGTCACCATACCTCGTCAAAGACATATTGGCTATTGAAAAAATACAAAGAAGAGCATCAAGGATCGCCTTAGGACAGAAACCCCAAGAGATGTGTTACGAAGAAAGGTGTAAATTACTAAAATGGTCTACGTTAGAAAAACGAAGAGAATTCTCGTCTCTAGTCGAATGCTTTAAAATAGTATTTGGGTTAAACGGTTTGAATTTCAACGACTACTTTGAATACACTAAATGCAAGTCGACAAGATCTAATCACCGACACAAAATTCAAACTAAATCAGCAAAATGCAATTGCTTCAAGTACTCTTTCTTTGTGAGGATCATCCGTCCTTGGAACAATTTGCCGAACTACGTATTAGACGGGGATACTAATCTTAAGAAATTTAAATTACGTTTAAAGAACTATATGAACATTTATTAATTGTACGTGTTCAAAATTTTATTACATACATATATACATATATATATATAAACATATACCAGGCTTTTAGACTTTTTTTAGGTGATCTGAATATAGGGTTAACCTCAAGATCTACCTGTTCAAATATTTTTTATCTTTTAATTATATTTGAATAAAGTATTATTATTATTATTAAACAACAGCAATTCGTATTATAAATAAACTTTTTGATGCTCTCGTCAATTTTATGCTTCAGTCTCATATGGCGTCGATATCTGCATGGGGACCAGAAATCTTATCATATTAGAAACATTTTGATAAGATAGAGTACAGTTAGTTTACAAACGGCAAGCGTATAATGTTCAATACACTCTCTTTTTTTGTAAGAATGTATATTTTCATGCCCAGACTGAATATTCTTATTTTTCTGCCGATTTTAGGCTGAAAATATTCTTAATACATTCTTAGATTACAAAGTGATCCAGAGTATAGTATTTCAGTAAAATAATAGAAACAATACGACCTGAGCTGTACACGTTTTTATCGTTTTGTTAACTCCTTTTGATTTAAGAAAAAGGAAAGAAGTATACATGGTACGTATTTACCATACTTTTGAATGAAACGTCAGGTGATTTTATTGTATTTTAAATTTCTATCAACATGCAAAAAAATTCTTAACTAAATCTCAGCCTTGAGTATATTCTTAGCATATATCAGTCTTAAAATTTCGCTAATCTCAGCCTCAATATTCTTATGATGAAGATTCTTACAAAAAAAAAAGTATAGTATAACAGAAAAAAAATAGCGCGTAGAGCAGAACTTGTATGAACATCAAATGAACGGAGAAAACGGACGGACGAACGGATGAACGGACGAATGAACTAACGAACGAACGTACGCATGGTACGTACGGACGGACGGACGAACGAACGATCGTAGTTACGGTATTTATTGTTCTTATTTTATCGTTTTATAACTACTATTACACAGGCTGAATTTTACTACTGTACTTATTTATTGCACTAATATACTGCCATACAAAGCGCTTTGTGGTATTTAAATACTGCCCTACAAAGCGCTTTGTGGTATTTAATAAATACTTCCCTGCCACAGTCTGCTTTGAACTTTCAATGCAATTTGTGGTAAATAACCCTAGGCCACAGTAAGCTTTGGAGCACTGCTAAAGTTGGTCTCTGGGTTAAAAAAAGTACCATAATGCACTTTGTGGTACAAATTTATGCCACAAAGTGCTTTATGGCTTGGCAAGTTCGTGTCGAAGAGTTAGTCTAGAGGTTCCATGTATTGCTTTGTAAATGTCGCTGAATTTTCAGTGAAGACTGATACTGCTGCTGATGGAACACCACAAAGTGCTTTATGGTTGAATAATGAAAGCCTTTAAAAAACTGGGGAAAAAATCGATAAAAAATACCTATTGATAACCATACCGAGGTCGTTTTGTTATTCCTTCCAAGGCAGCATTTAATAGTGCAATTTTGTTTTACTAAAATTCGAAACTTCCTTTAAAGTACTGAAACTATAAGGAAATGAAAGGAAATGGAGTATTTTTTTTAAATACTCCATTTCAGTTTCATTTCCATATAGTTTTAGTACTTTAAAGGAAGTTTCGTATTTTTAAAAATTATTTCACGGATAAATATGGAAATATTGTTCACTCTTCTCGACCTTCTAGCTTTTTTTTTTTTTTCGTTTAATATTTTTGGCTCTATTTTTGGCTCAGCGATAGAAGCGGCTTTGGTAACAAAATGTTCATAGTTACCACCAGCAGCTTGACCTCGATTATTTATTGCTGTCGGCTGGGACGTTTTGCTTAAACCTCCAGATATTTGGATATACTATGTATGAATTCAAGTAGCTTTGAACTTTTGTGGGTT
Organism: Desmophyllum pertusum; assembly: GCA_029204205.1. Taxonomy (NCBI): domain Eukaryota; kingdom Metazoa; phylum Cnidaria; class Anthozoa; order Scleractinia; family Caryophylliidae; genus Desmophyllum; species Desmophyllum pertusum. The sequence continues at coordinate 3,526,478 of MU826354.1, forward strand.
TACAGAGAGAAGAAAATTGCGTGAGAAATAAATAAAAAGCTAGGTAGATGAGCATAAAAAAAACGGAAATGAAAACATGTGCCATATGTCCGGTCAAACGTTGATGGCTCTATTCTGCTCTATTTTATGTCACGATCAAGCTATCTTGCTATGTCACAGTTACAAGCTTGTTTCGAAATATCAGCCATTTTGATCAATTCTAGGATACAGATCCAATATTTATTACAAGAGGAGACGAAATCTAGAACCAAGTTACGAGCCGGGCGTGGAGCCGGGACGGCTGCTTGCCATGTAGCCGCAATTGATCATAGTCCGGGTCGTAATGGCCGGGCCGTCAATAGCCGCCAATAGCTCAGTTTCAAAAGGACCAAAAGCAGTTACACATCGATCGCGGGTTTGATTTACAATTGCAAAAATTAGCTTGCGACAACCGCAGTAACACCTTATTTAAAATAAAATAAAATTGATCGAACAACTACTAATTAAACCTTTCTTTGCGAGACGACACGTACACGTTCACAAAGTCATTGTCATTACAAATTCAAAGACGACAGCCAGCCTATAAAATCAAAATGCAACTTTTACTGACCCCTACAGAGGAACGATTTTTGCTCGAGACATAACTGCCACGGACTCTATTTCCCAGTCTGAAACCGCGTGTACCCAAATAGATCGTGTTATTTGATTGGCCCTGCATATCACATTACGTCAGAGGTCATGTCTACCAGAGAGGACCGAACTACCACGGTACAAATGTTTCCTTTTTAGGAAATGCTTTGAAATCACTTTGTTTTAATTTAATACGCAAAGTTTCGCGCCACACAAAAAAAATCTCAATACTAGAAGGAGAGTACAAGATGGCCGACTTCGCTAGAATATTACTCCTATTTTTGGCGATTTGTCTAGCAGAAAGGGCTCAAGGTAGGTCTGATGCTATTACTGTAAATGTATTGATAGCTGCGATGGAAATTTGCTTGCTAAAAGCGAGTATAAGCGGCTCTCAAAAATCTTATCTTATATGCAATTAACAACAGACCGAAGAAAGGCGACAAGAAAATAGTAGTATAGGACATGGGGGTACCGGCGCATTAATTCATCAGAGGATTTCATTAGATTTTTTCCATTACATTTTTGAATCTAGGGGTACCGGCGCATTAATTCATCAGAGGTTTTCCATTAGATTTTTCCATTTTTTGAATCTATATGTTATTTAAAACAAATGGCACCAACACTCAATTTCTTATTATGATCTCAAGCGAAGCTAGAGAGGGTCAATTAAGCTCCTCGGCAACGCAGCGAAGCGAGTAGGGGATGGAGGAGCGGTCAAAATTGTCACGATGGCGGGAAAAAGCGAAGCGATGGAGTGAAAGCCCTCTCTCTTATTATGATACTAAGTGTGTAGAAAAATCAAATGGAACTATATTATGACTTCTATATAATGGAAATCATTTATGAAAACCATTTAATGCATTTTTCCATTGCGTGACTTTCTCGGAAAACCGGATGTTATATTCGGGGATTCCCCGGCTGGCAGGTCTGAACATATCAGGTCATGAGACAGTCATGAGACAATCGTATGATTTTACCAACCAATCAGAAATTTTTCATTGAAACCCATATTCATTTGTGATGTTTGTAACATATAAGAGCAAACGGCACAGCTGTGCCGTGACGTCATACGTTTTTGTTTGTTATTGTACTTAAAATATAATCTCATCTAATAGTATAGAATGAATTGTGATGCGAATATTCATAACGGCTTGAAGGAAGATGGAGAGATTATTTGCCCTTTCTGTGATGAGCAACTGAAAGATTATATAAGCAAAAAAAAATGACGAACCATGTTGTGATAATAAAGAAACGATTAATGAAAATGGTATGTTTGTTTGTATAAACTGTGGTGTAGTTGATGGTTATATGTATGCTTCTGAATACATAGATTTTAATGAAAACATGTGTAAATTTAGGAAGAAGTCGGTCTATCATCGGAAATACCATATAAAGAACGTCTTAGACAATAAATGTTTCAAACACAAGATTCAAATATCGTATAAAGATAGAGCCAAAATTAATAGTATGTTTAAGAAGATTGAAGGTGTTTTACTTAACGACAAAAGAAAACGGTCAATAAAATTTAACTTCATATTCCGAAAGCTATTTGAATCATTTCAATCTCCATGTTATAAATATTTCGACTTATCTAAGAGCTTGAAAACCCTAAAACAATATGAAACTATATGGAGGGATATTTGTGAAAAATGTGGGTTGACATATATTAAATCTGAAAAAGATATGTCATCAATATATTCGAAAAATATAAAGCTGGTTAAAGAGACCGATAATATTGATGATAAATATAATAAATTAATGAGTAATTTGTAAATTTTTATGGATAGTGTGACGTTACGGCACTGCTGCGACATAACAACAAGGCAGAGATTTTATAGATTATTCAGATGTAAATTTCTCAGCATATTGCTTTTCGAATTTAACCACAATAGGGCACATATCAATGATTATCTCATCAATAAGTTTCATATTATTTACAAACAGTTTATGATCAAAATGACTACCTCTAAGACAAGATCTCAGTTCCACTAACGTCTTTTGATATGTTGTATAAGCAAATTTACACATTTCAATTTTCCTTGGGTAATTTTTCAATTCAGCAAAGCTCTTAAGCAACAAACCGGATCCAGAAATTGTACCCAAAATAACAGGATTCAAAGTGACACCACCGGCAATAGTCCCTGTGACAACCAGCAATTGCTATTATATTTAATCGTTTAAAATGTTTAAATGCTTTCAAATAACACCACCATTTTTTATGATAAAATGAATACAATGATTTTATCTCATCGATTGTTTCTTGACTAATTTCTTTATCAATATGATTGAATTGATAAATGCTCTCACTTATTTTTCTTGACATATATATTATTCATTAGATTAAATTCATACAACACCGACTCCGTTTTGTTTTTCAAGCAGAAACACCTGGCTATGTACAATCGAACCAATGTCGATAAGGTTGTCTGAAAACCCGATTCTTGGAATTTTGAATTTGAAATCGATGATGAATTTGTTTGTTGAGAATGCCGGTTTATTCGGTAGTGTGATGTAGATATTTCCGGAATGGATGGATAATTTCATGGCATAATTGTTTCCATCTTTAACAATCCAAAGGAACATGTTTTTGTCTCTGTGACTTTCAATTAATCTTTGTGAGTAAACAACCGCATCGCTAACTTTGAGACTGTATGAATTTTCGTCAATATAGTATTTCGGATGCTCTATTGCACTCGAACCAAATCCTATGAAGCTATCACTATATGACTCAAGCGTGCTGTCATGTTTGAATGATATGAATACTGTGAAATCGTCGTCTTCATTGAATATTTTTTGTAATTTGAGTTGTGACCCATGGATATTGAATCCGTTCTTGGGGTCATATTCACTTATTTCTGTGTTATTTATTGTTAAATCCTGATTGATCTTATTTATGTAAATTTTCGATGATTGGTTTATTAGATTGAATGAACTGGGGTCTGTCAGATCAATGAACTGATCAAATATTTGTCTGTAACCAATATTTTTCGTATATGGGCTGATATTGTCATTGATTATCCGATGGTGTGACACATCTATATCAACCTCCATCACCATATCACCATTTTCGAAAATGAAAGGAGAATCAAAAACATCAGATGATACGTCACTTTGACTTCCTCGAATAGCATAGATTATTAAATGAGCAACTCCTTGTGCAGCACTTGAAGGTGTACCATCACATCTCAAATCGACGTCAATTTCAGCCGGAGGAACGACACCCCATTTATGCATATGAATGATTGATCTCGTATAACTTGGAAATTGTTTTGTCGATTGTCGAGCAATATTCAGACTCGTCGAGACCATATTAACACTCACATTTGTCATCGACGGTGGAAAGAATTCGATTACTATCGTATACTCTCCCTGATCTATAGGACTCATATTAAAACCGATTCTCGATGAATACTTATTTTGATCATTTTTACCAAGTTTCAGATTATAAGCTTGTTTGTTGTGTGTATGCGGAGAATCTTCAAAATCTGAAATATCAACAACAACGACATCGTGCTCTGCAGTGCTTTCATCTTTATCTACCATTAAATAATCAAATACATTTTTTTTGTTGTTTGCACTCGAGACGTGTGATTCATCAACATACTTCTTCATATCAGTAGTTATCTGTGTGTTTAATTTTTGTAATTCTCCACTAACGAAGGCCACATTGGTTGCTGTATTATTCTCTTGACTCGAGGGAGTTGTTAAATTAACAATTTTGTGATTTTTCATATCTATATCTGCAAGCATTTTATTTTCACCTAAAACTGAAAGAGAAGTCAAATCAACATAAGCTTTATTAGCAGCTTGGAGATTAGTAGATGGGGTAGATACATTGTTTATATATTTAGAATTCATATCGAGGCTTCCAGTCATTACTCCTCCAGCAATATCTAACTTCTTATCAAGTTCACTATCAAGATAATTCTTTGTGGGAAGTGTAAATAGCTCAGATTTATCAACCTTTAATTTTAATTCATTATCAATATACTTTTTAGGAACAAGGCTTCTATCATCATATGAGCTTGAAAATGGTTCTGAATTTTTAATTAGTTGACCTTTCAGATCGAAAAAAGTCTCATCTTTATCCTTTTTAAGAAATTTTAAGTTGAGATATTCTTTATTAACGACCGATTTAACATCTTTAACAATAATACTGTATTCGTCGTCGAATCGATGATCTGCCAGGTTTTCAACATTCAAGATCTTATGGTTTTTCATGTCAAGATCCCCATCGATCTTATCCATTTTTTATTTAATCCAGAATTTAATGTGATGAGATTTATACCATCTTGATCTCCTATTGCATTCCCCATCTGTTTTATTAAATTATTTTGCATAATGATATCGCCAGAATTGATTATATTCTTCCCGCTCATGTTAAGAGACCCAGTCATGTGATTAGTACCATCTAATAAGAGGGTTTGAGCTCTCATTGTCATATAATTAACCGAATCTTGAGCATTTGTGGGATCGGCTAAGTTGCTGATTTTCTTATGCTGCATGTCGTAATTACCATCTGAATCCAGTTTGAACCCTATTCCGGTGGTCCTATTTTTATGATATCACTACTATCAGTGGTGGTAGTAGAACTGCCATGTTCATTAAAAATACCCATTATATTATATCGTTATATTAAATAGCCCCATAAAAATTTCGTTTGATTAATTTCATAGGTTTATCGACATATAAAAATGAGTATGGTTTTTTGGTAGCCTTAATGTATTTTTCCTTATCAACACTAAGCTCTCTAGATATCAGATTTCTTTCATTAGTAGATGGAAAATCATAAACGCAATAATGCGAGCAATTCAATCTAATGTCTTTTGGCGTTTTATAAAAACTTTGACTAAGATAAATTATTGAACAGTTTTTATGTCGTCCTTGAATAAAATAATCTACTAAATCCTTTTGATTTTTCTCACATACATAGTCATCAAAATAACAACTCTTTGTAAATCTTGATTTTCTAATTTATTTACGGGGATAATTTGATCATTACTGGAAACTAAAACATCATAACCAACTTGTTTACTAATTTTATTCATTGTCTCCACCATGTTTTTATATTTATCCTGTTCAAGATTTTTCCCATATAAATGAATTTGATCGTAGTAAACAAGCGGTTTCGTAATCATATGATATAAAAGATTAGTTTTACCGCTACCGCTATTTCCACAAATTAGCATACGAAATGTGCTCTTTGGCATGTATGAATACAACTGTTTGAAATTATCTTGTTGACTATTACCAGAATCGTAATTTGGTATATCCATATATTATTACGTTATATTAAAGATAAGTTAAGATAAGTTCAGATAAGTTAAGATAAGTTCAGATAAGTTTAGATAAGTTTTAATATAACGTAATAATATATGGATATAGAACGATATAAGAGACTCACTATTCCTAAAATTGAAGCAGGAAAAATAACCAAAATTGTTCGTGATGTTATCAAAGATGATAAAACATCTAAGCAGGATGTCTATGAACAAAAAAAGAAGAAGTTAAACCGATTACTGAGAAATTAGAAAAAGAAATCGATGAAATAAGTAAGTTGAGAGAAGAAGCAAAAGAAATGCAAATAGTCCCATATTATCAGCAAATTCAAAAATTATAATTGCCAGGGCCTGGCGGTGAACAAACAAAATGGTTTCAGATATGAACAAAGGTTTTACACCTGAAGACTTAGCAATTATACAAAAATATGAATTAGATTTACCATCAACTGTTCTGATTAATACCATGAAAGATTCAACTACTGCACAGACCATATTAGAGAAATCGGGTGAGTTAAATCGCAAACTAGGTCTAGATAAAGCCCATGTGTCTACAACAAAAAAAGCAAGAAAGAATAATAAAGATGAAATAGACGAATACACCAGAGACATTGATGCTATTCGAAAATATAGAAAACGTATAGGTGTAATCGAAGAGGGTACAAAAACTTTGAAAGTCGGAAAGGGTATATATACACAACAAAAACGAAATGCATACAAAATCAACCCAGAAAATGGCACATATGGTAATTTAATCATTGATATGCCTGAATTATATAGACAACTCAAACTAATAGCTTATAAAGACGGCCAACAGGTTTATAACAAACAAGTTGATTTTGATACACTTGATCTACTCACAAAGAGATTTAATAGTAAAAAGAAATATAGTCCTTTATCAAAAATAGTATTTAACGACCTGAATAGAATCAGTGAAATACCAATACATAGAACAAGTAAAAAATACAAAAAGATAGGTAGTGGGGTTGTCTATTATAATAACCCACATGATTTATTATCACGTCTGGAGCTGTTGGGAGGGTCAATAATGGCAGGAAATGATGGTGTAAGAGATGAATTCACAGAAATTGTGCATACATTAAACAAATTAGGTGTTTTAAATAACAATCAACTCAATGATCTTTTAAAAGAATATATACTCAAATAATATACTCTAGTAATATACAATGAACGAAAGAGCAATTCATATCTCATCCATCAACAGAATCAAAGTAGGACGAAGCAAAACTGAAGATTTTGTTGTTAAATTCAATCCAATTTTAAAATTAAACCCTGATATGCAACATGAACTAGCTGTAGATCGTTTGTCAATGACTTATAGTTGGCATAATATTTCGTCGATCTATGGAAATGATTCCATCAAATATTCTACAGATGGAGGCCAGTCATGGGAAACAGTTACTTTTGTTGCTGGGATGTATAGTTATGATGACATTAACGATTTTTTACATCAATACATGACCAAACAAAACCACAAAACGGGAGATGACTATCACATTTCCATAACATTTATATTATCGTCGTATAGAGTTGTTGTGGAGATTGATGATAATTATCAGTTAGATCTTAGAGGTACTGTATTTGGCGAGTTAATCGGATTCGAACAGAAGATTATTACAAAAACGGAGTATGGATTAATGCTCCCAAATATTACGAATTCGATTGACTCGTTATATATAAATACCGATGCTATAACAGACAGTATTGTGAACGGTAATAACAGTAATACATTGTGTGTTATCCCAACTGATAATTTAACAAGAAGCTTTCCATTTACTTTTGAACCAAGACGTGCTCTCTTTAGTCCTGTAGCTTCTAATAATATCAGTCAAATGAGATTTTATGTTTCGGATGCTTTAGATAGACCTGTGATTTTGAATGACATCGACTGGTATATAACATTGATTCTTAGATCAACACCTATTTAATCTAACCAAAGAATATAGAATGACAAGACAATGTGAATACAAAAAACATTACGACCCAGAAATGGATCGATATGTGAAAACACATATATACGGTGAGGGTATATCAGATGTAATGAAATCAATTACCAGTAAAATATTTGGTGAGACAGTAAAAAAAACATTGAAAGCTGGGATTCAAAAAGGTGCTGAAAAAGCATTCGAAAACGCAGCTACTAAAGCAGGTGATTTTGCAGCAAAGAAAGCAGGTGATAAAATAGTTCAGCTCTTAAGTAGAAATAATATAGAAACACCATTAATAACACAACCACCACTAACACAATCACTACCAACACAATCATCACCATTAACTGATTATGAGATAAATGAAAGAGTTAATCAACTACTTTCAGGTGGGAAACTTCGTAAGATGAAAATTATGTAATTTAATTATATATGTATAGAAATCCTAAATATGTTGAAAGATACGAAGATGTTGTTTTTGACCTGGAAACAGCTTTGAATACGACTGTTGCTAATAATGCTAGACAGAAAAAGGACGGCTACCGATTTGTTGTTGACAATTCGGGGGAGGTAACCCCATTTGATTGGTATAATTCTCGGATATCGCTAGATTTCAAGGTGACAAAAACAGCTGGTGGGAATCTCGCTGTTGATGATCATAATGGGATAGTCAATGGGAGTCACAGTTTGATCAAGAATTTTGATATTAAGTTGAACGGTAAGAAGGTATACGACTGCAACGAGAGTAACCATGTTGTGAACATCAAAAACTTGCTTGAATATAGTTCATCTTATGCAAAAAGTACTGCTTCAAATGAATTTTTCTATCTTGATACTAACAGAAATGCACAAGAAGACAAGACAAATGCGGCTTATAATAAAGGCTTTGCAAGCAGAAAAGCTCTTCTGGGTGTGTCTAGGGTTGTTCATACTGAAGTATCGCTAAATAGATATTCGTTTTTTGAAAGTCTTATGGGTGAGCTATTGCCGAACACCCGAGTGGAATTGAATTTAGAAATTGAGAGCGATGGTAACTTGATTTGGCAAGGTGCTGATGATTGTAGAGTCATAATCACTAGAATGCAGCTGTTTGTTCCTAGAATAACTTTTAATTCAGAGGGTCAAAGCTTGTATATGAGTGAATTTCTTAAAACACGGAATTGGACTTATCTTCGCGAAAATGTGGAAAGATCTAATAGTTCGCAACAGAGAACTGGTAATTTTAAAATAACCTCTGGGATAACACGACCTCGTCATGTTTTTGTGTTCATTTTAAATGACGCAAATGTAGACGTACAAACAGCAAATCCGTACCTGTATAACACCTTTTCAATTAGTACAGACCCTCGAACTCTTTTGAATTCTTATCTTGTTGTAGGGAATGGAAACGAGTATCCAGAGATTCATTACACACCTTCTTCGGATCCATCACGTGTATACAGAGATGTTTTGAAATATGTTCATGCTAACAATGAATACGGAGAAGGGACACTTTTGAATCGAACAAATTTTGGTTCTATATTTCCATTCCTATACTTTGACCTCACGAAACAGAAAGTTAATGTCCGAGATGGTACTACAAAATTGGCGTTCAGATATGAGCTTTCGGGAACAACCGCTACACCCTATTCTATTTATGCGATTACCCTGTATGAACAGGACGTTGAGCTAGAGCAGAAGAATGGTAAGCTGTTGCTTAGATCTTAAATATATTCAACTGATGTTTTTAAACTAGGTATGTTATAACAAGGATACCGAAAATTATTAATTAAATATGTTAGATAAAACCTGAATTTTATCTAACATATATTATATATAAGATATGACTACATATTATTCTCATGGAGTCACTCTATCAGAAGGACAGAGATTACGACTTGCGAAAGCGTATCAAAATAATTCTGCAATTACAATTAGATTATCAAGAAACGAATTGAATGGATCTGATGAATTGATGCTTACAAAAACTCAGATAAATAAAATCGCGAAATCACATAAAAATGGAACAGGAGTTGATATCAAAATATCAAAGACACAGATAAGAAAAGCAGTTAAACATGGTGGGAGTTTATGGACATCTTTATTTTCATTGGGAACAAAATTATTGCCTTATGCCACAAAGGCGGTTCCAGCCTTAGCAACTGGTGCAATGAGTGCATTGGGTAGTTTGGGGATTGACAAGATTTTTGGAAAGGGACAAACGGGTGGTTTTCTTATTCCACAAAATAAGGTGGATCAACTGATTAAATACAAGGACTTGTTGAATGTGACACAAAAGAAACAAATATTAGATGCTCTTCAAACTGGTGGCCAGTTAGTTATTAAACCTACTAAAACACAGCATGGAGGGTTTCTCGGCACTCTTCTTGCATCTATCGGGATCCCTCTGCTGGTAAATGCTTTAACCGGAAAAGGATTGCAGGTTGATAGTAATCGTTCAAGAAGATCGTTACCCGTTTATGTGCCTCCTCCTCCTTCCCCAAAATCAAAAGGTGGCTTGATTAATCCATATGCACGACCTCCACCATTCTTTGGAACATGGGACAACCCAATAGGGATGGGAATTAAAAAAAAAAAGCAAAAAAGGGAAAGGGCTTCTTCTAGGCAAAACAGCCCATTCAACGGAATCCCATTACTCGGAGCACTCCTATAAAATTCATAAACAAAGCATTATCAAACATTGATTTAATAAACTGGTTGAAACAACTCAAGATTAAACATTTTAGGGGTATTTTCAGTCGTGATAATTTACCTGAAAAAATAAAGAAAGAATGTGGTATTATCAATTTGGATTCACAAATAGGCCCTGGCACTCACTGGGTTTGTTATAGAAATATCACGACTGAAAAATGCGAATACTTCGACCCATTCGGTTTAACTATGCCCCATGAGGTCAAAACGTATTTATCAACAAGCAAAAAACACCTCGTATTTTCTAGAGATGAAATACAGGAAAGAGATTCCATTTTATGTGGATATTGGTGTTTATACTATCTAAATGAACGTCAAAGAGGTGTATCATTATTGGAAACCATACATAATTCAAATTTTGATCCAATAGATCATAGTGTTAATCATAGATTTCTTATCAACTATTTTATAAATATTATGTAACTTATTATTATAATGGTGAAATCATATTGTGTTAAACAAAAGAAACAAACTGAGTGTGTGGAACCATCTGGCTATAAAAAAGCTAAGAATGGTAGATTGATGTTCTATTGCACCTGTGCTGAGTGTGGCATAAAGAAGACTAAGTTCGTTAAACAATCAAAAAACTAGTTATGCCCTCTCAAGAAGGGGGCGATTTGGCGTCAGAGCTCTTCAAAGGAGCTCTGAAAATGGGATCTTTAGTTGGACGCCAAGCTTTAAGCCGAGCTGTAAAATCTGATTTTGTAAAATCTAAGATCAAAAAGGTTGGGCATAACTATTTGGATCAAGCTCTGGATTCGTTCACGAGCGATATTTCAAAGAAAATATCACCGATTGGCAAAGGAATAGCATATGATATGAGCATGTATACCGATACAAGTGATCCGACTAATCCGCTTTATGATAGAAGCCAATATGGTCAAGGGGTTGATATTCATAAATTGATCGGAAGATTACCAAAACCGAAAGGAGGTTGGACGCCTGGTTCATATAAATATATGGGACCCTATAACCCCTTATCTGAGCAATTATCATATGATAAAGATACAGGGGAGGTTATTAAATGGAATGTTAAACCTAAAAATAAATTAGATGAAATATCAGCTTATCGCGATATTTGCTATGATAGGGGTGGAAATAAAGGAGATTGTGATAAAAAAAAATGGTAAAATCTATTGATCAGATACCATGGAAAGACAAACCGCTGTTCGTAATTTAATGAACATAAAACAAACGGCCGGTTTGGGTTTGAAGCCAAAAAACGAAAAACGGCGTTGAGTAACAATGATTGGGCTCAACAATTAGCCGATGAACTTCATAAACCAATCAAACGAAAATTCAAAACTAGAAGAGTCATTACAAATGGAATAGATGAAATATGGTCAAGTGATTTGGTTGAAATGCAACAATTCAGCAAATGGAATAAAGGTTATAGATATCTTCTTATGACGATCGATGTGTTTTCAAAATATGGATGGATTGAGCCATTGAAGGATAAAAAAGGTGATACAGTTACTGAAGCATTTAAAACAATATTCAAAGAAGGAAGACAACCAAAGTTTTTATGGACGGATAAAGGTTCAGAGTTTTATAACAAACATATGAAATCATTACTTGATAAACACAACATTACACTGTATTCAACAGAAAATGAAGAAAAGTCATCAGTTGTTGAAAGATGGAATCGTACAATGAAAAACAGGATGTGGAAACAGTTTACAGCTAAAAATACAACACAATATTTAGATATGCTACCTCAGTTGGTAAAAGAATACAATAGTACAAAGCATTCAAGCATTAAAATGACACCTATTGAAGCGAGCAAAAGGAAAAATGAAGGAGTTGTATATTTCAATCTATATGGTGAAATGGTGCCATTATCATCTAAACCAAAATTTATAATCGGTGATAAGGTTCGAATATCAAAGTATAAAAGGAAGGTATTTGACAAGGGCTATACTCCAAACTGGACAGAAGAAGTATTTACAGTCGATAAAATCCAATACACAAATCCAATCACATATAAATTGAAGGATTTGAATAATGAACCAATAGAAGGATCATTTTATAAGCAGGAGTTGTTGAAAGCCGAACAGGATATATTCCGCATTGAGAAAGTCATTCGGAGAGATTATAAGAAGAAACAAGCTTTAGTAAAGTGGAAGGGGTATAGCGATGATTTCAATAGTTGGATACCACTGAAAGATGTCAAAAATATATAAAACAATGTAATATATTATATAATGAATATGCAAAACTTCAAAAATCATTCGTCTGAAATATTAAGTGAAATCATGAAATGTGAACATGAGATAACTCTTTTAAATGAGACCATTGATAATTATCATTCAAAAATCAAGAAATTGTCTCATAAAAGAAAGCTGATTAATTTGTACATCAAGAAGATAGAAGAAATGGATGAAGATATTACATTGAAAGATCTTCTGTTTTGTATCGTAAATGAAATAGCACAAGATAAGCATACAGAAACAGATATAGATTTGTTTTTGAACACAAAGGTTGATAATATGCGATATATCAAAACATTTCTAACTGCATGAACATATTTAAATGTACACATAAAGAATTAAATAATATAGTATAGTATAGATGGAAAATAACCCTATCAAAAGAGGCCGAGGAAGACCTAAAAGTCATACAACGGATGAACAAAAGCTTATAAGGGGGCGCGAATATTGCAAGAAATTTAATGACAATCCCGATAACAAGTATTTTTGTATCGAATGCGGGAAGTATTTTCACCCTGCCAGTAAAAATCGACACATAAATACTAAAAAACATCAATCAAATTCACAAAAAATACAACAATGAATAAAAAACGAATAACAAAGATAATCATATATGACCTTATATAACTATCTCAAATCATCATCATAATAAACGCACTATAAAATAACATAAATGGTTTAAAGAAATAAATATAGTATAGTATAGTATATAGATGAATTCTAATTTTGAAATCTCACGTATGAAATATACCACAAACCAATTAATTGAAAGTGGTAAATTCCAAGGTGTTTTCGCTCGTCTGGTTAATTTTAACCTTACAATAACAGAAGATCAAGCAGATAAGCTTTTAGAAAAAATCAATCAATATGTCATTAATTTTGAATGGTCAACGTTGTCAGGTGAATATAACAAAGAATTAACAATTAATTCAGACACGAAACCATTTTTAAAAATCATCCTTACAGAAGGGTTAAATAGTCACAATTATTGGGGTTCTGATGATATAGATATAATAAAAACACAATATGTTAACAAAATTACACTAACCCCACCAACTGTTAAGTCTGAAGAGAAACCTATTGTTAAGTCTGTTAAGTTGATTGAAGTAAAAAATCAACACCAACATCAAAATCAGGTGAATGGATTCGTAACCCAAATACAGGTCGTTTAATAAAAGAGGGTGGCCCTACTTACAATAAATTATATCCTAAATCAATCAAAGTGGTAGAAACAAAAAAGCCAGCTCCAAGAAGTGTTAAACCTAAAATTATCGTAGTAGATGATTACAAACCAATCCCAGCTCCAAGGACTATAAGACCCGTACCAGCTCTAAGGACTATAAGACCCGTACCAGCTCCAAGAACTAAAATAGAGCAGACAAACCAAGCTCTAAAAGGTTATACAAAATCATATGAAATATCAATCAAAAATAATAAAGATCCGTTAATTCAATTAACAAACACAAGAAAAGCAATTGAATACAAACTTAAAACATTATTGAATGAATTAAAAGGCTTTAAATTCGTTGAAACACTAAAGGTAACATTTGAAAAACAATTAGATGAAGACGAAACAAAAATCAAAACAGCTTATTTCAACAGTAAAGCCTTTACAATTATAAATGATGATATAAATGAAGGATTGCAATTATCCAAACAACATATAATCAATAGCATAGCACAGTGGATATCAGAGGTTCAGGATGGACCATTGAATCAGTTGATAAACACTATATTAATTTGGTGAAATACAAACCACTAAAAGGATTAAGCTACTTACAATTACCATTAGAACTTAGAAACTCAGCTAAAGGATTAATTAATATCAAGAATAAAGATAATGAATGCTTCAGATGGTGCCACATAAGGCATCTAAACCCACAAGATAAAGATCCTCAAAGAATTAAAAAATCTGACAAACTATATATTACAAACTTAGATTATTCAAAAATTGAATTTCCAGTATCACAAAAACAATATAATAAAATAGAAAAGCAAAATGAGATTAACATCAATGTATTTGGATATGAAGATAAACAACTATATCCTATCTATATATCAAATGAAAAGTTTGAAAATCAAATGAACCTACTATTGATAACAGAGGGTGAAAATAAACATTATGTACTGATTAAAGACTTTAATAAGTTCATGTACAACCAAACAAAACACAAAGAGAGAAAGCATTTCTGTATGTATTGTCTCCAGTGTTTCAGTTGAGAAAAAATTATAAACAAACACAAAACCGATTGTATAGTCATTAATGGTAAACAAGCTATTAAAATGCCTGAAAAAGGTGAAACGGTTGTATTTAAAAATCACCACAAACAGTTAGCTGTACCATTTGTTATTTATGCTGATTTTGAAGCTATCACAAAAAAAGTACAAGGTTGTAGACAAAATAATGATAAATCATACACTGAAGCTTATCAAACTCATGAAGACTGTGGTTACGGTTATAAAGTTGTTTGTTGTTATGATGATAAATATACAAACCCAACACAGGTATTAAGAGGTGAGAATGCTGTTTATAAATTCATGGAAAAAATGCTATATGAAGTGAACTACTGTAAGAAGGTTATGAGAAATAACTTCAACAAGCCATTAAAAATGACTAATGAAGATGAACTGTGCTTCAAACAAACTGATAAATGTCATATTTGTGATAAAAAATACACGGATAAAGACATACGAGTCAGAGACCATTGTCATATTACTGGAAAATACAGGGGATCAGCTCATCAAGAATGCAATTTAAAACTCAAAATTAAACCTGAAGATATTAAAATTCCTGTTATATTTCACAATCTGAGAGGTTATGACAGCCATTTTATAATGCAACAGATTGGTCAAATAGTAAAAAATCATACATACAAAAATAAGAAAGGAGAAGAAAAACAGATGAATATAAATGCAATACCAAATAATATAGAGAAGTATATGGCTTTCATGTTAGGTGATCATCTAACATTTATTGACAGTTTCCAATTCATGAGTCAATCACTTAGTAGTCTAGCAAACAACCTTCCAGCAGAAGCCTTCAAATATACATCAAAAGAATTCCAAGACAAAAGACTTACATTGATGATAAAAAAAGGAGTATATCCTTACGATTTCATGGATAGCTTTGAAAAATTCAATGAAAAAGAACTACCAGCAAAAGAAGACTTTTACAATATCCTATGATAAAACAAATAAGAAAGTAATCGGTAAATTTAAAGATGAGGCTGCTGGTATACCTATAGTTGAATTCATCGGTCTACGATCAAAAATGTATAGCTATATGAAAGACAACCAAAAAGGTGGAAAAACAGCTAAGGGGATTAAAAAAACATTATTAAAAAGAATATTCAACATACAGACTATAAAAACACACTATTTAATAACAAGCAAATGCATCACGAAATGAAAACTATAAGAAGTCAAAACCATCAACTTGCAAGCTATGAAATAAATAAAGTATCACTCAGTTGTTTTGATGACAAAAGATATATATTAGATGATGGAATCAATAGTTATGCATACGGGCATTATGCCATTAACAACTAAAAATCATATTTCTTTCTTAAACTTATCATTCTTTCTTAAACTTATCATTCTTTTCAGGATCCTTTAAAATGATTATCATAATAAACCATCCGAGAAAGTCACGCAATGGAAAAATGCATTAAATGGTTTTCATAAAATGATTTCCATTATATAGAAGTCATAATATAGTTCCATTTGATTTTTCTACACACTTAGTATCATAATAAGAGAGAGGGCTTTCACTCCATCGCTTCGCTTTTTCCCGCCATCGTGACAATGTTGACCGCTCCTCCATCCCCTACTCGCTTCGCTGCGTTGCCGAGGAGCTTAATTGACCCTCTCTAGCTTCGCTTGAGATCATAATAAGAAATTGAGTGTTGGTGCCATTTGTTTTAAATAACATATAGATTCAAAAAATGGAAAAATCTAATGGAAAACCTCTGATGAATTAATGCGCCGGTACCCCCTAGATTCAAAAATGTAATGGAAAAATCTAATGAAATCCTCTGATGAATTAATGCGCCGGTACCCCCATGTCCTATACTACTGAAAATGCCGATTCAAAGTATATCTTGAAATTAAATTGATGGATTCGAATTTCCCAGTTTTTCCTTAAGGCCGTGGCAAACGAGGAAACATTGTTGCGGACGCATTGTTGCGGACGCAAATGTTTCCCCGTTTGCCCGAGCGGGCAGCAAAACAATGTTTTACTTCCTTGCTGCGCAAACGAAGAAACATTTTACGGGAAACAAATGCTGCGAACACGCGATATTATGCGCGAGCTATGCAAAACGACGTCATTTTTAAATGACGTATGTTTGTTTTATTAATTGCTACCAACAAACATGGCGGCGGCTGCGCCGGGAAGAGTTGCTGCTGCGGGTGTTGTAATTGCATTTTTGATGGATGAAGACGACGAAGAAAAAAGAACGAGAGGCCCCGACAGAAATTGGATTACGAGAAGAAGGGAGAAAGGAACATTTGAAAATATTTTCAAGGAATTAGCGGCGGAAGATTTGCCATCGTTCAGAAACTTTATGCGTATGGATTACGTGACCTTTCAACTACTCGTGGACAAAATCAGCCACAAAATTACCAAGAGAACCACCACGATGCGAAAACCCATCTCAGCTTCAGAACGAGTGGCATCAACACTCAGGTTTCTAGCCACAGGAGAAAGTTTCAGTTCTCTGGAGTATCAGTTTCGCATAAGTAAGCGTGCGATCTCATACATTGTTTTTGAGGTGTGCATGCTCTCTACTCAGAGATGGGCGAGCAGTTGACCTGCATAACCTGCAAAAAATACCTGCGATTCCATGACTGTTATCTGTTAAGTCTGCATTATTTTTAAACTGACCAGTTGGGGAATAGAGCGGGATAAGGGATAGTTCCAAAGCTGTTTGAAGGATAGAGGAAGGAGAATTCTTAAGATTGTAATAATACTAATATTATTATTATTATTGGGGCTTAGGGGGATTGTATCTGTGAAGGAAAACGTAAACTAGAGGACTTTTCTTCTTAAGATTTCCTGAGGACTCCTGGGGAAATCATAAAGATTCCATCACCCTTTTTACAATCCCCCTGCATGTGATGGAAATTTGCTTGCTAAAAGCGAGTATAAGCGGCTCTCAAAAATCTTGTCATGCAATTTTAAAAACAACAGACCGAAGAAAGGCGACAAGAACATGCCGATTCAAAGTCAGTAAAATTTGAAATTAAATTGATGGATTCGAATTTCCCAGTTTTCCCTTAGTAAAGACAAATCTTCAGAATGCTGTTTCGTTCGCTTGGAGATATTTCGTTGCTGTATTTGACCTTTATTTTTCTTCTGTCAAAAGACTAAAGCATCGCTGTACATTTCTGTCAATGCAAATTTTTGAACCTGTTTACTGGCGATGCATTTTATTGCGGTGGTTATAAATAATAAAGTGGTTTTCGGACCTTCAGTAGTAATTTTAAAGTTTAAGATTAAAATTACCTTTGAAAATTTTGGAGCATTTGTCAAGAGTATCGCAATTCCCTGGCGAAGCTTTCGAATCGATCCGGAACATTTAGCGTGACGGATCGAACGTTCGACAGGTTTTTGCAAGCGATGCCTTTGTTCCATGCGAAAATTTCATAGCTTCAGTGTATCTGCTGGCTTCGAGATCATAGTAATTGAACAATAATTATTTGTGTGGATTGATTGCCATAAAATGTGTTTTATATGTACATTGAATAAAGTTATCAACTTTTACAAATAATATCAAAATCTATTTTGCCAATCAGGAATTTTTGCAAACTCATCTTTGTAATTTGGTAGTTTCATTATTCCTATGCCATATGGTGTTTTTAGGTTCTTTATTTTAATGTACAGTGTAACAAAGACTTGAATTATTTCTTATGTTGTATTAAAATTTTAATGTCTCTTGTATCAGAAATGTTGTGTAGTGTTTTGTATGGTTACTGCAGTAGTTGAAACCAAACAAAATAATGATCTGGACATTTCTGTGTCATGTAACGCATGGTTTGAAAGGATGGATACATGTAACTCTATCCACGGAATAAATCGCTATCCAGTGAATAAGTGTTAACAAAATATACTACGCTATCCGTTGGATAGTGATTTATCCAGTTGATAGAATTATTCATCCTTTGAACAACCCGGGCCCTACTTTTCCAGCCATTGCATTGCCTAATATTATTTATGAAAAGCAACAACATGTACCTACACGTAAATGCAATGATAAAATCTTCTTAGCCAGTTCAAACAAGGCATTTGGAGCCACTGTACATATTTGTGTAAATGTAAATTTGATTTTATGACTCCAACAGATTTTCATCATTTTCATTTTCATTCTTTTTATCGCGTCTTTGTTTGCTTGACTTAAGTTGCCGTGGAATCCTGATTTCTTGAACCTCAAAGGGAAAAGTGAAAATTGGTTTGAGAAGTCAGGAGTTCAAAATATCGAGGGTAAATTACAGTGAAACTAATCCAAGGGAAACAAGTTTTGGTTCAAGTTATTGAGATGTTTGAGAAATTGAGGATTTGAGAAATAATTATTATTATTGGTAGTTAAGTCGAATAAACTTGAATATCTTGAAATTCAAAAATTATGCACTATAAACATCTTCTTTATTTGCTTACAGCTTTTACTGGGAGTTTCCAATCTTTTCCGATTATTCAGCAAAGCTTTAGGTGGTATCAAGCTTTCCAGTAATATAATACCGTAGAATTCCGATAATAACGGGGCCCCGAAAGTAACGTTAATTTTTTACCTTGCTATTAAACCCCCGAAAGTAACGCCCCCCCCCCCCGAAAGTAACGCCCCCCCCCCCCCGATAATAGCGGCCCCTTAAAAAATGACCACTCAAAAAAAATAATATATATTTTGTATTTAATGTAACATTTCAAGAGGTGCGGTATCAAAGTACAGAATCATTTGTGATTTTATTTTAAGCTTACAGAATCCTGTTTGAAACAGACATACGGGTATAAAAACAGATCAAAGCTGTAGGTGTGATCACAGTAATTAGTTGTCATATAATACGAACAATATTTTCGACGTATAGTATACGAACATTTGGGCCTTTTTTGTTACACTTTGTTTAATTTTACATGGATAATGAATAACCAGCATGCAACCTGAATGACCTTTTTTATGTCTGTTATGCGTCCTCTTTGTGTAAAACCACTGCTGAATTACAAACGTTTTCTAAGCATCCGAAAGTAACGGCTACCCGAAAATAACGGCTACCCGAAAGTAACGGCCCCTTTGGCCTGCTAAATCCGAAAATAACGGGGGCCGTTATTATCGGAATTCTACGGTACATAAATGTAGGTGCGATCTTAGCATTATTTTAGCGTTCTTGCAACAGCTGAAGCAAATACATGTACAGAAGCAAATTATTTTGAAGCTAAAATTCAGCAGTCAACTGTGCAGCAATTTCTATCCAGCCGATTTTGTGGAAACTTGCTCACAGTAAACCTTAAAGTCTTGGAACTTATTGAGCTTAATTAGAAAAAAAATATCTTTGTTTGATGAAAATATTCACATTTTCTTAAAAGAAAAAGGACCTTCTCAGGCCCGTAGGGAGGGGGGGTGCGATGGGGGTCCACCTATAGTGGACCGACGGTTCAAAAGAAAGTGAAATAGTGGACAGGTGTAGTTTGAAAATGAAGTCTGAATCAAACAATCGCAGCTTTGAACGTGTTAACATATCGTCTTCATCAACAAAGACAACATCAAGCGAGTCATTTTCTTCATCCAAATATTCACTCCTTTGGCTTAAAAATGCCTTTAATCGAAGGTCCGCATTATGTATTTTTAGTATTCTTTCATCGGTATTTTCTTTAACTGAACAGTTCCAGAAATATTCATGTTTTTACGTTCGCTATTGGCTGCCTGGTTTCATATCATACTGCCTTCAAACCGCACAAAATGCAGTCTCAGACAACCTAATCTTTCAAAATTTCCCGGATTCCCCTAGGAGCTCGAACCTTCGCCGCTCGTACGACCCCAACTTTTCCACTCTAACACACCCCCCCCCCATTCAAAATCCTGTCTACGGGCCTGCTTCTAATAGCGCTTGTATCTCTTAATTGTTTATTTTGCGAATAAACTGAACTTAAACTGTGAACTTGGAAGTTTTTTGGTATCCTCAGCGACAAAGGGAGCCTCCGCTCCAATAAATAGCACCAGCCCACCTTAAGCAGTTGCGAGAAGAAAGCCTGAAAAAATTCAGGCTTGAACGGGATTCAAACCCATGACCTCTGCGATACTGATGCAGTGCTCTACCAACTGAGCTATCAAACCAACTAGGAGCTGTCACTGTGAGTTCATAATACATGTATATACATGTATGCGTAGAAGATGAAGATACATGTACATGTACATGTAATGGTTACCATAGTGAATAAAATAATATGAAAATTAATAATCATATATTTGAACTGAAAGATTTAATACATGAAAAACCATCACAGTTGCTTTTTTTCTTTGATTGCAAGCTACAAACGAAACTTGAAATGTAATATTATTTTTATTATTTTGATTACACTTATTTTTCTTCTCTTTCAGCTTCTCTTTTTGGAATCGTGGAGCCCTTTCCGAAAAACATCTATCCACTGGAGTACACTTCAGCACAAGTGACTTGTGTTGCTTTTGATTCCCAAGGATTAAAGGTTCCCAGTAAAATCCAATTTATGAGGAGAGACAAGTATAATTTCTATGTAAAGCTAGAGGCAAATGACAACCTGTCCTTTGAAAACAAGACAGAAATAATACACGGTGGGTGGTACATGTCCTGTTGAGCCTTCGTGTAAATCTTAACCAGGGCTAAAAATTAGCTCCAGTGCTTGGTGGCCAGTCAGGCCAGTTTCCCAGGCCAAAATAAAGTGGCCCTCATTTTCCTCTATTCACAAAAAGGAACTGTTCAACAAAACATTGCATTATACATACATGTAGCGCAAAGCTGCAATGTACAGTATACATGTAGCTAGCCATGGTCTCCCTTGGCCAGCTGTCCTGAAAAGCGTTGGCCTGATAAGTCACTCCCGGGGGCGGGGGGTGGGGGGGACGATTTTTAACGATTTTTTCTAACCCAAAAGGCTAAACCAGTAAGCAGCAGTTGTAAAGCTTCTTTCCTATGTGTTTTGTTTCGTCTGGCTAACATAATCCTATTCCAGAGTATCAATTAGCGATCTTTGTGCCAACTTTTGGGAAACTGATACCCTGTTCCAGACCCCAAAATGGCGTTTGTTATACCCTGTTCCAGACCAAAATGCTTAAAAACCATACCCTCTCCAGCGGCACGTACCTAATACATGTAGCATATATAAGGGAGTACCCCCTGGGAAGTCACTAGGCTTGTAGACAGACTTTAAAGGGACACTGTCCTGATTTTAGCATGATTTTGGGAAGCTCAGAAACATATCTAGATCATAGGAAGTTGATCAATAATGGTTTAATTCTGTAGAATAGCACTCGACAAATGACAGGAACCCATTAGGAAGTGAGGATGACAAACGACAGCGAGGATGGAAATGGATTGCAATATGGATTTTCGAAAAAAAACGTCAGGATGTCAGTTTTTCAAAGTTTCAAATTTGGCTCGGAAATCTTTGAAATTTTGCAAAAATTTTGTTGCAGTATGGAATTTCTTGAGGAAATTGCTTTTTATCATTTAGTTAGAGTTTATTAAGCTCTTATTTCATAGATTTAGGGACCATTTTCATGCATTTATAACAGTTTTGAGCAAATACGCCGGGACAGCAAAACCCAAAGTAACAACTCTCGCTACTTTTTGAATTGATCTGTTGTATTAATTTTTACAACGCCATCTTGTGCCTTTCCAGCTAAAACCCCAAACACTTAATTTGCAGGTAATAACACAAAGCTGTCTGTTACCTTATTCATCCGAAATGTAACAGTGGAAGATGACAGCCTGTTCGACCAACTGGGAAGTTATGAGTGTCACGCTTTTGCAGTGGGCGATGTCTTTGAGAGGGCGCGGCATGGCTTTAGTGTCAGCGTCATCACAAGTAAGAACACTGTCCTGAAAAATCTGATTGTTGACAATGTACACTGTACGTACAGGTACACTGTACGTGTAAACATTATGTGAACCGACAGGAAATAGTCCCTTTTCCTCTGTAACTCAATGCTGAGAAGAAAGTTGTGCATATATTTATTTATTTGTCAATTTTATTTGGAATTCAAAATTAACATAATTCAATATGGTGGTTACGGTATTTACATATACAAAATGTAGAATAGCAATGAGAGATGTGGCCTTTTTCTCCGGCTTCCAGTCCGAGAAGGCAGTTTGGCTCACCATTCCCAGTACCTACTGTATGTTATAAACCTGTAATGGGCCATGCTTTACATGTAGCTGTACAGTCATGTACATTAAATTTATCGAGTTATGAATACACTTCCAAGGAAGTCGGGCGACACTTGTGAAGCTACATGTAGTGTTACTCCTGGCTTCACCTTAAGCTACATAACATTGTACATTTTTGTACTCTCCCAACTTTCTGCATGCATCGACCAATAACTCAAAAGTTGCATGCTAAGCATTGGCCAGTTCTTACTTACATGTAGGGACTAAAGCTACAAAGTGATATCGATATGGAAAGGTATGTTTCTTAGTACTCACTGAAATTTAATCTGACTCTGACAGATCCGACACTAGAATTTGACTGGCACTCTGGTATATCCATGAGTGTAAATTTATGTGACCCTCCCTTTTTAGGGGCTGAAAAAGTTATGACCCTCCCCCTCTTTCCACCCTTCCCCCCCCCCCCCCTGCTAATTTATTACCAGTCCCTTATTGGGGTTCAAGTTAGTGAAGTTTTGGTGTGTTTATTATTATGTTTTAGGAAAGGAAATTCCCATAGTTGTTGTCCCTGATACCAGTATCTTGCAACACAATGACGACATCACACTCGTTTGCAACTTGACTGAAAGAGGAAGTTTGTCCACCCCACTGAAGAGGATTTCTTGGTTTAAAGATGGCAAGCCGTTAGAAAGTGTGCGAAATCCAGATCCGCAAAATTCCAAGGACACACTTGGTCCACTTAAGCTTAAATCTGTTACTGTCAGAGATGGAGGGAATTATACCTGTCTGCTGGAAGTGCTGTTACGGAATGTCAAAGCATACAATGTGTCAGATGACACTATGATTCACAGTAAGTACAGTGTACAGTATAATATTATACAGTACATGTATGTACATTTAGTCATTATGTTTTGTTTTGAATGGTACATGACTGGTGCTTGTGCAGAACTGGTCAAAGCTAAGTTGACAGTCTCATTTCATTTCTCTTGAGATGTGTCTTGAGATCGCGCCTTGCTAAATTCACTGAAGCAGGAATCTTGGAAAAATTTGTTCAACAACTTATCAAGTTGTGGCATTATGTGGACCGACACTGTAAGCCCACACAAAAACCTACATGTATCAACTTGCCATAAAAAAGTTACGTTGTAAAGTAAATCACTGGAATAATTGTCAAATGTCAAAAGGAATGTTTTTGGAGGAGGACTGCAGACAAGGCAGAACTCCAGGCTCTAAACCTTGCCTGGTTTGCCAAGCTTCATGGCTTGCAAATGACCACCAGGATTGGTGAGACCTTGTTTATGCCATATGCGCCACTTGGCGTCTTATGAACTGATGACTGATGAAAATGAATGTTACATGTACGTACATACATGTAATTATCTTTATAATATTTGTAGACACGGTACATTTTCATGTACGGAATTGACCTTGCTCCACTTTTTACAATAATAATTAATTGTGATACATTTTATGTACTTTGTTCATTCACTTTAGTTGCTCCGTGGCTTCCAAAACCAAAGGAGGATATTGAGGAGAAGGCATTCAAGGGAGGTGACGTGTCATTTGAGTGTGCGGCCAGAGGATTTCCTCTTGAGGTTGAATGGAAGGTTAAAAGGAAGGACCAAGCAGTACAGTCTTGCATAAGTAAGTGTGTCATGCGAATTTGAAGAGGGAGGATTAATATTTTGTACTTAATTGGAACTAAAGGGGTTAATGTTGTCTATTTTGTCAGATGGGTCAAGTGGACATTACAAGATTCACCGTGACAGTGTTTACGACCCTTACATTTTCACGATATCTGATGTGCAGTACACTGACCGTGGATTTTACTACTGTTGTCTTCCATCCAACTGCTCTGATAATGTCCAAGATAACTGCCAGCGGTTTATCCTCGGTAAGGTCCTTGGAATCCATTATAGGTTTCGGCTGCGTCACGTGACGTGTTTAGACCAATGGCGCGCGAGTAAAATATTTGATGGATTATAACCGGTGATATTCCCCAAGTGATATTCCCCAGTTTTCAAAATTTGCGTTTTACGTCCGCACGTTCAGTTTTCGTTCAAATAAATTTTTATTGTATAGAACGGAACGTTTTGAACACACTAGCAATATTTTTAACGTTAACATAATTAATATTTTGACGTTTAACAGCTTGGCGAAGATCTCCTAAAAAGAGCGGGCCTTGGATAAAAATATTTGAAGGATGATAAGCGCAATAGTTTCCATTTGGCTTAGAAATATGCACGGATATTTGTCCTTGGACATTGTCCGCGGACAAATATCCACCGTGCATATTTTCGCTCCAAACATTATACATACTGCGTTAGATAAAAGAGCACGGACTAATGACTATCCCTTTTACTCTTTACCAAAAGGTGCCGGAACGATGGCTTTGACATCTCACAGTGTGTTTGCCGTGTTGGTGATGTTCGTGGTGTCATTTCTGTGCTTGTAGAATGACAAGTGGTCAAGAAATGAACAAAGAGAAAGACGATGTGACATTTTGCTGATATCTCTCAAGAAAAGAGAATAGTTATAAGGTTAAACTACATGTGAAGTCGTTGCATGGCTGTGATTGGTTGGGACTGCTTTGAAAAATCAACAGACTGATAATGCCACAAAAGATTGTCAAAATCAGCTTGATAATATGCTTGAATCATGGACGGCTGTTATAATGTGCTGTTCTATAGTCGGTTGTATAGTGTGATTAGATTTAAAATTAAAGCTACTTGCTGTAGCTGCATAATCATGTCACAACTAAGCCGCAGATAGACTATTGTTAAACGGGCCGGGAGAACAAGCAACATATTATTTCCGCGAACTGACTGTGCACGTAATTTTCATCTCCAAAGTTGCTAAGCAACATGACGTGTTCACATTGTTGCACTATGCTAGCGTAATTGTTTTCGAAGTATGTTCGATCGCGCTAGTTTTTTTTTCAGCTATTATTCAGGAAATAAGAATCGGAAACTCTTCGCGTGCATGCTTCAACGAAGATTTGCCAAAAGTAAACTTGTTCCCCCGCACTGTTTCGACCACGTTTTCTCTATACATTAAACTCGAATCTGATTCAAGATTCAATAACTCCCATTAATAATATATAGCAAACACGATTGAAAAATTTAGTTTTTAAGAATACGTAAAAGAGTTTGTATAGCTTATGAGAAAACAACGCAGCTTAGAAGCCTTTGTAACGCTTTATTCCACGCCGATATTGTTAAAATGACTGCATTGAAGAGTCTGTTTGGAGGAGAGAAAGTTGTAAAAGTGACAGTGCTCTACTGTTGTTTTTTTGCGATGTAAACAGGCCATAGTGAAGCAGTCACACCAAAATATTAAAACACTTTTTTTGATATATGTATATTTATTTTTGTTGTTATTGTTTTTAATAACACCGTAATTTTGGCCCGCGTTTATCGGCTCTTCGATGACTCTTAGAATTTGAATGAATATATAACTTTTTAGTGGGAATTAACTGAAGGTGTATATAATATATGTGCATAAAAAGCTGGACGTTTTTAGCCATGGTCTTACCATTTGCACAACCACTGATCTTGTTAGATCGTGCCTGAATAAGAAGGGAAGCCAAAGCACTAAAATAACATAATAATGTTTGTCAAAAGGAGGAGAATACGATTTATTAAAAAAAATGGCGTTGTTTATACTATTTATAGCTATCCACCCATCTGAAATCCTCAAATTTTGTTTAATGCCTGTCAATTATGGCGATCCCCCCTCCGTCCTTCTTCTGAAAGCCAAGCCATGCATGTGATCCCCCTCTAAATCCTCCGACTCCCCCCCCCCCCCCCCCCCCCTCCGGGCAATAAATAATGACCGGTCTCTTATGTATTTTCCATGATATGTAGGATCCAGAAAGTACGGAAAATTAAAAAGAATGACCGAGATATATCATCGGCGAGACATGCATGACCGAGATGTAACCGAGAAATGACCGAGATTTGACCGAGACATGACCGTACCGACGGAAATGACAAAGATATGACCGAGATATGAGCGAGACATGACCGAGGTATGACCGAGAAATGACCGAAAATAACCGAGAAATGGCCGAGATATAACCAAGCAATGAGTGACAGAGACATGACCGAGATTACCACGAGGTATGACCGAGAAATGACCGAGATACTGACGTCGACCGGGAATGAGTGAGAATGATCATGATGTGCCAGTTTTCCATGCCATTTAGCCAGTAGGGTGTGTTCAATTGCAAGTGAAGCAACAGTTTGCAGGCGAAATCGGTCATTCATGACACCGGTCACCCACAGACATTCCTTTTCCCTCCAGTCTATAACTGTATAAGCTCTTATTTGTCTTAACTATTGACTGTACTTTTGTCATAATAAAAAAATAAACCCTGACTACAAACACTAGCCCTTGTCTTGTGTGCACAAAGAGATCTGGAATGAATTACTAAAAGAGTAATCCTGCAACCACTGGTCGCATTGTGTTTTAAAATCGCCGGTGAACAATTAAGATCGATTTCAAAGGACTGTAAAAGAGCCTCTTGCGTAAAGGTTTTCATGCAGAAATCAGCCAAACAACAACTCCAGTCGTCACGAAAACCTTGTTCGAAACTTGAAGCTTTGCCGCCGTGAATAAAAATCCTATAATGTCATGGAACACAACAAGCTACATAAAGTATCCCGAATTTAAACGACTCGCTAGTATGCCTAGAGAGCAGGTTGACGCTATCGTAGCCAGACTTCATACACCGAGACCATGCGACGAGAACGCGGTCATGAACGCCGGTAAAGCGATTGGCAAGCCACTTAGCAAGGAGAAAATTGACGACATGTTGGAGAGGCTAGCTAATGCTAAAAAGAATAAGGAGAAGACACCTGAGAGACAGCGAACAGGGGCAGGAAGAGACATGGGGTAGTTAACACTTATGCGTGGATGGATGGAAGACTGCTGAGAAGTCGTATTACAAGAGCAGACGGAAATTGGTATTAATCGATCAGTTCAAAAGAAAGCTCCCGTAAGCGGATACACTCGGGAAGCAGAAAAAAGTGTCCACACTGACTGGAGCTGGTCGCTTACCGGAATGTGTAAATACAGAGTTTGTATGAGTTAGGGTTTTGTCAAGGGGCCCGTTAAAGTAGAGCAATCCGCTTACAAGAGTGTCCCCTCAGAGAGCTTCGACTGTAGCAGAAACACTGCAGTCTTGGTTTGAGAGTAAGTTTGAGTCGGTTTACTGCGAGAGATCAAAATTCTACAGGGTTAGATTAGGCGGTTATTAAGCTGACTCCGTCCGTTTGACATCATCTTACGCCGTGTTCGTCTGCTTTGCGTCGGTTTGTGTTTGTAGAGTGTTTACAAGAAGAAGAGGCTATGATGATATAAAACTGTTGATGTGATTCTACTGAGATCCTAGCGGAGAAACTCTAGTCGTTTTCTTCAACTACACAATGATTAGATCGTCTTCATTGGTTTGTAACGAAAATGAGAACAAATTAAGGAATGAACTGAATGTGTAACTGGTAATAATAAGTAGAAAAAATCATATTAAATAGAAAATACAATTTAAACTTGTATATATGTTTGATTATATGTACACAAGCAGCCCAAATGTTATCATGAGCGACAGGGAACGAGAGAACCTTTACAAAATCCGAGCGCGTGGGCCGTACTGGAAGAATATCGGCCCTGGGTCTTGCGAGCGCAGCGAGGTCCGTACAGAAACTGACCGAGGGCCGATATTCTTCCAATACGGTCCCGAGTAAGGCTTGGTTTAAAATAAGAGATTTATTACGCGAGTTTGTGCTTAAAAAAAATAGCTGTGGAAGGCTGAATTTGGCTGATAGTTGAACACCTGTTCATGGCGTGACCGAGAGAGCCCTCGGGGCGAATTAGTCAGCCGCGGAGAACGAGTGTTTATGTCATTAGCCTGTGTCATTAGCGGCTTTGGATCAGTTGTGGATAATGCAGTTAGAATTGGAAATAATTCTACACGTCCAACTGCATTAATTGTTCCTGTACCTGTTGATCATTTACGCAGACGTTATATGCTCCCATTGGGCAATCAGGATTCTATAGAATAAGCTTCTTGACGACAAAAATACGAAGAGATATCTCGCCACTGGTATCATGACTTCACAGCCGTGGGGGACAATCACGAAACCTCCGTTCGAACTGGGATACCAGAACCTGGATGAAGACGAAATAGAGAGCATGGTGGAACGATTGAGTAGGCCAAAGACAGCGCCAAAGCAAGAGAAAAAGCGACCGCGACCTGCCATCGAGAAGCGAGAACTGTCCAAGAGCGAAATCAGCGAAGCGGTTGCTAGGCTCGCGCACAAGGAAACTAACAGAGAGAAAACACCGGATATACAACGTGTCCATCGTTTCAAAAAGGAATGGGGAGTCGTTCTTAATTCCTATGCGTGGAATGGCTGCAATCATCAAGCTATACTGTGCGGAGAAGAGAGTCCGTGATGAGAGGATCCGTGATATTCGACACAAATTGTTAATACGTAAGCCATTTAATTTATTAACACGGTTGTCATAGACGCAAAAGTCAACCGGAACTTTAAAACTCTGCGTTTTATTCGATGTTTTGTAAAAATGCCGTGTATATATCTCGGGATAGCATGACAATCTTCTGTGTATTTTGCAGATCGATGTTGCTAAATATTAACGCTTTTACGACAGGCAAAGAAAATTGACCTGACTGACACGACATCGAGCCATCGTAGACGCGTTAATTATTAAACACGTCGGCATGTAAATATTGCGTTGTTTTAATTTTGGCGCGCTTTTATTTCGTTTAATACTTTCAGACACCAACAAGACAAGTAGACGAATTTTAAAGTCGAATCTAAATAAGAACTAATCCAGCACAAGGACAAGCAGATTGCATTTGCGCAAGAAATAAAATAACTACAATGAAGCAAAACAAAACATGAATGGAGAGGTCATTTTTGAACTGTCTAATATTTTTGTTATGTAAATTAAGTAAATCTCTCGGCTTACTTTATAATTCTAGCGGGTATATTGTTTAGTTTTCAATTTGGTATCAGTGACGCACAAAAGTGGCTTATTTAATTTATTTCAAACATTGAATTCAGTCTTCGACTGAAGTGGAATTAAAGATGGCGAAAAAGCCTTGGGGGACCATAACACATCCTAGCGAGCGCGATCCGGACTTTCAAATGGGATACCAGAAATTATCTGGAGGGAAAATACGGCAAATGGTCGACCGGTTATACGAGCCGGACTGGACGAGTCGCACTGAACGGAAACAAGCGCCGCTCGACAGAAGAACCAAAGTGGAAGTGGGGGATTTGGACAGTGAAGAGATTGAGAAGATGGTGGACAGATTAACGAGAGACGGGCATAAGAATACAACGGATTGCAATCGAACTGGATCGATGAAACAACAGGGTGTTGTTAATACTTATGCATGGAAGGGATGGAACTAACAGTGTGGTGTCCTAGGCGACCATTCTTGAGTAATATATGATTACTGTATCTTGAGTTGTGAAACTTATACTGTACTGACAACTTGAAACTTTCTTACTCGATGAAGAGGAAATTTGCGAGAAAGTCGGTATGATGTTACGAAGGTTAATTTTATACTTTGTATCATGCAACACAAAATACTTGCTTTTGCGCGTTTTTTTTTTTACCGCCATTTTTAAGGTGTGCAACATATGCGAAATGCAGTGTTTCTATATAGGGAATCGGATGTCAATAATTTCCGTAAAATTGCATTTGATGTCGGAAATGTTAGTCTGTAAACTAAGATACCTCAACCTGGATGAAAGATTTTACTGACCAAATGCGATGTATGTATACTTGCTGACTAGCGTGCAGTCGAATTTCCACTGAGTTTTAAATCGGTCTGTACAGACAATTAAATGTATGAAGAACACACGCTTCTCGTTACAGCAGTATAAAACAAGATCGAGTGAGAGACTGAGAGTCCACGGAAGTGATGAACAGCTATCTTCTCTTTACAATAGCAAGACATTTTCAAACAGTTCAGTAGTGGCGAGAATAAACAAAATGATCGACTACTACTAGTAGTATTGGGGGATATCGTTGTCTATTCAGAACTGATGTTAAAAAGCCAATGAGTAATGAGAATTTCTCTTTAAAATCGAGCTTAGGATTTACTGAAGGAATTAAATCATAGATAACATGAATCATCTTTGGAACTAGTAACCTATAGTCTGAAACAAGCCAATGCATAAAAAACTAAATTTGGAAAATCTTTGCATTTAATAACTGTTGGCTATTTTGGAGCTAGAAATATTTCGATTCCCTTGTTATACCGTGTGGTAGTAAAATCGTTTACTATATATATTCTAATTCACTTATAAATTTATTATGAACGAAACAAAACTAGAATAATTTTCCGTTACAGTACAGGTGAAAATTAAGACACTGAGTTACTTTTCAAGTTGCTGCATGTGGAACCGAAAACCGGATTAACAAAAAAATCCAATTCCAATTCCAGTAATTTCTTTTTCCGTAAATGACACAATAACTCCAAGTAAAATGTGTAATTAGATAAACCGTGTTGTCCAAATGCAGATTATATTTTGTTTAGCACTGAAGACGGACCGTACAATAAACCAGCCACATCTTCGTCCCGATTGGTTCAGGAAAACACAATGGAAAATATAATCAATTAACAAGATATCAAGCGCTGCCAACGAGACTCCAAACCAAATGCTTTGAAAACCGTCATAAATACCACTGAGTGGATTTTTTATATATATATATTTGTTATCACAAACTGCAGTACGCTATTCCATTTTCGTTGTAGCGGCCCACATTTTTCTTTCGAGATATATACTACTATTTACAACGGTTTGTCATGCATGCACCTGTATATATGTTTTATAATTAAAAATAATTAGGTCGTGTGTATGTTGTTGCATTTTACTGGGTGTTACAGCCCAATAGCTAATCAATTAACACCAATTGTGGTCGTTTGCAACATTACACATGATTACAGAGACACAGCCTTCGACTGAACTTTCACCTGTTGTGAATAACGATGGCGTTCGCTTGTGAGTCGTGCATGCCTGCTCAAGATTCCGTTTATTCTCAGATAGAAAATCTACACAGAAGACTTGACCAAACCAACGACTTGCTACGTTTTTCTCAAAGAAGTCGAGAAAATGAACTCCATCGACGAGACAAGCTAGCGTGCAAACTCAAGTCTATAGAGGATAGTGTGTTGGAGGGTGTTTATAAACATGGCGGCCGAGCTAGTTCAAGGATGAAAAAGCGAGATAAGTTATCAAAAGAGGAAAAACGTTCGTTCGTTTGTAAAATGGAGGAAGCAACTTCGCATTGTACTCGACGCTCTAGATGATGCCATGGATTATCTTTTACGCGTTAATACCAGGAGTGCAAGGCGTACAATCGGAGAAATACAAGAGCTAAAACATGACATCATTACAAGTCTTAACGAGACTTCTGAGTTGATGCGAACAAGCGACGAAGCTGGAGGAAGCATTGATCTTCGATCACCGGCAAAAAGAGTCTCGAAGCGATTGTGAATGAGGCAGAATATATAAGACGTACTTCGCATAATCTGTCAGCTGAAATGAAGTCTGAGCTACACGGACTGAAAAGCGAATGTGTAGACATGGCAAAGGACTTGGTGGCGCTAAACCGAATCCTGGAAGAACAAAAACGCGCGTTAGTCGATTTAGTCGAATGAGAAGCTATGTCGCGATATCCTACAGGGGCACTCAACGACTGTTTTCTCCCAAATGCTTTAAAACACTATTTTGTCTGGTGTGCTTTTAAAGATCTTTAAATGACTTCTAAGCTGCGCTATAAAATTTATATCTGTTCGGCCATTCTAGGGGAACTTTAGACTCCACGAATGTATTAGCTTTTTCAGTCATTTCCCGAAAACCTCAGCTCTTCCTTGCTGATTTTTCTTTTCCGAAAATCCTAGCTGACCTTTTTTCCTTTCCGAAAATCCTAGCTGACCTTTTTTGTACCCAAAACGACATTTTTATCTCTCCGAAAATAATAGGCATTAATTTTCCCATATTAAGAAAGTTCGAGATGATACTGCCCTAAAGAAAACTCCAAACTTTAATCCGAATATCTGAGGCGATTATAGTCCTTCCGAACCGGCAGATATTTCACCGAAACGATCCGTTGGGTGCCCCTGTCCCTAGTCAGTCTTGCGATGCACAAAATTGTACCTTAGCTTCAAATCGAAAGAAACTCCAAAATAATAGTTCACTAAAAGGTAGAAAAGCACCAAAGACGATAATAACAAACTAAAAAGGACCAAGGATGGTTACTGTGCAAATCAGAAAAGCGTAAAAACTTTGATTTAACGCTTGGATTTTCCTTTGCCAAAAATTGGTCTATTTTTTTCCTGTATTTATTTTATTGCTATTTTCGGAAAGCTTTTCTGCAGAAACAAAGTGTAAATTTGAGTTTCCTAACTACTCTTCTTGTGGTTTGATTATGTCAAAGTTAAATCAAAGTGTTCACGCTTTTTTGATTCGCACAGTAAGGATTCAGGACCATTGAGTCGACGTATTCACG
This sequence comes from Desmophyllum pertusum, assembly GCA_029204205.1. Taxonomy (NCBI): domain Eukaryota; kingdom Metazoa; phylum Cnidaria; class Anthozoa; order Scleractinia; family Caryophylliidae; genus Desmophyllum; species Desmophyllum pertusum. The sequence goes on from MU826354.1 coordinate 3,560,117, forward strand.
AACGACGAACTATTATTTAAAACAGACAAAAGTACTTATGTAAAAACTTTCGCCTACATGCGGCTCGGGTTCATATAAAGGTTCAAATTCTAGTTATGAGTTGTTCCATGTTTGAAGATAAATTAGACTTTGCAAGGTGTCGCGCTTAGATTAAAAAAATGATTTTGTTTATAGATGCATGCTCCAATTTTTAATTCTTCAACATAATAATGGAATCCCAGTGACGGGGGTTGATCGTGAGAAAGTTTGGGAAAGGACCCCTAAAAGGTACCAGAATCTCGTTTTGTGGGTGTGGCTTGAATTCATTTTCACACCTAAGAGGTACCAATGTTAGAACAAAACTAGTTCCTGTAATACAGTTTTTTCCCCTAAAAAGTACCAGGGAACTCTAGCGGTGTTCATTTTAGATTTAGGTTGCGTTCGGTCATAGTGACATGATTTCCAAACCGTATCCACAAAGCGTTTACACGAAAACCGCCCCTAAAAGGTACGTCGATCACCCCCGTCACTTTTATATGGGAGTTCCCTGGGGCTTAAGTGTTTAGTTAAGCCTGATTTTCACTAGCGACGCAAGCGCAAGCGCAAGCAACATACGCAGACGCAGTAACGTGTTGATTTGTCGTAAACACTGAAGGCACTGATGATCAACGCATTACTGCGTCTGCGTATGTTGCTTCCGCTTGTGCTTGCGTCGCTAGTGCCAGACTTAAGAAAAATTACCCAAAGTCGTTTATGATGCCCGTTTTGCCTCGTTTTAGCTTGGTTTCGACACTTTAGACAAATTCACAGCAAAAGAGTCCACAATCAAAATATTTCAACCTCTCCATTAAGAGTTTTCAAAACTCTAATTAGCTGACAAAGCACGGCAAAAGTCTGAATTAGAAAAAAGACTCACCAGAGCTTATAATTCTCGTGGTAACGTTTGCTCACAAGACACCGCTATTACTCAACACGGGAGAGTCATGCTGAAGAGAAAATATCAAGTTAATTTTATTAGAAACATTGCCTTGATGCCCGACATCTTGCTATATATTGCAAGGAATTAGTATGTACAGTTAACTTGACCACTGGTATATGGTGATGGTTGAAAGTGTTTCGCTATATACGTAAACGTTATTTTCCATCCATTTCATAAAGCTAAGGATGCCTTGTGTTGTATCAAGTTCACTGTTGTCATGAAAGTATTTCAGTTTAGACTATGTAAAAATAGTCAACTATTTCCACAGCTTTACTCTCTGTGTATGCGGCTTGGGTCGGTTCCTCTTTATAGTTTTTTTTTATATAAAATTAAAACAACAAAGCCATACTACTTCTTTTTAAATCATTGATAGCCTTTATTTTGGAGCTAGTTCCCTAATAATTAAGGAAAAGAGTGAAAACACCATAACGTCCTCGACCCGTCTTTATTTTCGCCCTTTTCCTTAAGGCCGAGTAATACGGACAACATTTTATTTCAACTTGTCGCGCAAAATTGCTGCATTGCAAGTTGAAAAGTGTTTTTGTGCGTCTTACTCGACTCGTGTTGCAAGTTGCAGCCAACATATTGCACAAAGTTGAAGTCGTGTCTACTTCGTGCAACATGATGTTGCCGAAACTTGCAACACCCATGGTAATACGCGCAAAAACACGGGTCCGCGAAGACGATTTGGGGTTTTCTCACTCTTTTCCTTATTAGAGAACCTCTTAGTGCATGCTATTAGCGATTTAGAAAAAGTATGGCTGCGTTATTTTAAACAGCCCATACGCTGCTACAGCGTCAAACACCAAGGCGCAACCAATCTTGAAATAGCGGCACACTCGAGCACTTGTTGTATAACGTAGCGCATTTCGGGCCGCGTCAGGCATTTTCTCGTCTGATGGCTGTGTGTCGTCTTTGGTTTCCATTTTTTTCACTTTTTCTGTGATTTCTTTGAGAGATGAAAACAGCTTCTCTTGTATTTTAGCATCTTTCTTTGCTATGTTCATTTCAGCTGCGGCTTTCAGTTGGAATCTCTTCACATCATCTTGGGCCTGTTTGCACATTACTTCCGCCGCGTCCAGGTCGTTGAAATACTTCCCAGCTCGTTTCTCGAGTTCGCTGATTTGTCGCTCCATTTTTTCAACGCAGCTCTCCTTCTCAACCAATTCCACATCGTTTCTGACAGCAGTCATCATGGCAGCTACGTGGTTTTTAACAGCAAGAGAATCCATGCTTTTACTAGTCCTGATACGAACTGCTTTCTTTTAATCAAAATAATTGCACCAAACAACGTCGCTGGCAGAAAACTTTCTACTTTACATGCGTTGCAACTGACGTAACAGTTGAGTTGTGTGTTTTTTATCGAGAAAGCGCGCGCTACTTTTGAACGAAGATGCACATTAAAGCATACAGTATCTAACTTTTAACGTAGCACCGAATGAAAAGCATTAATGTCATGGGTGTTTTCAGGAATTTGTAGAAATCACGTCTTGTTTTAATAATAAAGGGTAATATTAGTGTGATCAACACCATCGGGTGATCTTGATAGTCCGACCTCCCGATTAAGTTCGAAAATCGTTTCCGGATGTCTTCGGGTCTTTGGAATATTCCTCAGTAGGTCCTCGGATAATCTTCGGAAATCTTTCGGAATAATTTTGCTCTCGAAGAAGTAATACATTAACAAAACGTCATTACGCATGCGGGCCGTAATTTTGAACCGCACGGTTTATACGGACATCGTACGACTATAGTAAAATGAAGTCCGTATTATTGTAAAACATTAACTTCACTGACAAAATTATCGTTTGTTCTCTAACAAAATTTCAAAGGCAGTGTCATTATTCGAGAACCTCTTAGTCTCTTCACATAATATCAGGCGGCGATTTAGATGAAGTATGGCTGCGTTATTCAGTTTAAATTCAGCCCATATGCTGCTACAGCGTCAAACACCACTTTGAGGCGCAACCAATCTTGAAATAGCGGCACACTCGAGCACTTGTTGTATAACGTAGCGCATTTCGGGTAGCGTCAGGAATTTACTCGTCTGATCGGCTGTGTCGTCTTTGGTTTCCACCTTGGAAACCAAAGAGGAGATAGTGAAGAAAGACGCAGAAATACAACGGAAGCTATTTTCATCTCTCAAAGAAATGGACGAAAAAATGAAGAGAATAAATATTTTCACTTTTTCGTTCATTTCTTTGAGAGACGAAAAAAGCTTCCGTTGTATTTCTGCAACTTTCTTCCGGCTATCTTCTTTTCAGCTGCGGCTTTCAGTTGGAATCTCTTCACATTTCTTCGGCATCGTGCGTTGAAATACTTCCCGACTCGTTTCTCGAGTTCGCTGATTTGTCGCTGCATTTTTCGATGCAGTTTTTAACTGGTTCCACATGGTTTTTAACAGCGATAGAATTCGAATCCATTTTCAAGTTTTCTGGTTTTGCTTTTTCTAGTCCAACCTCGTTCCCAGGGTCTCTCATCTTCCGCCGAGAGACCCTGGGAACGAGGTTGTTTCTAGTCCTGGTACAGACGTCTTTCTTTTGATCGCAAGAATTGCACCAAGCAAGTCGCTGGCAGAAAACTTTCTCAGTTCAGTTATAGCCGAACCTGAAATGGAGATAGTGAAGAAATTCGTCACAGTATCTCCCTTTCAGTTGCGGCATTCAGCTGAAGTCTCTTCACGTTCCTCTTGCGCCTGTTTGCACACTGTGAAATCCGTCGGCAACTTGGACGCTGCCGAAGAAATGATTATCAGAATAAATGATTTCTCCGCACCGTTCAAGTCGCCGAAGTAACTCATTTCTCGAGATGGTGCAATTCTCTTTCTATTCAGTAATGCAACGGTATTAAACGCACAATCAGACAGAAAAGAAAGATGTGTTCTTTAAAAGAATGCAGTTGGAATCATTTGGAGTCTCTTCGCGTTCCTCATTCTCCTGTTTGCACACTGTGAAATATTTCGGCGACTTGGACAAAACGGAAGAAATGAAATGATTTGTCCGCATCATCCAAGTTATCGAAGTATTCGTTCTCATGCAACTCGTTTCGCATGATCGTGTACATGTAATTCTCTTTCCATTCATGTTATCAAAAAAATGCAACGGAATTGAACGTGCAATCAGTCAAAAAAGATTGATTGATTGATTGATTGATTGATTGATTGATTGATTGATTGATTGATTGATTGATTGATTGATTGACTGTACATGGATTTTAACAGCAGTGGAAACCATTAATTTTACTAATTTTGCTTTTACTCTCGGTTGTTCCGGCCCGTTGGACAAAGACCATTGCCAATCACTCACATAGGAGAACCGTATTTGTATCGGTAATCACATATATAGGGCCGAGTAGAATTAAGGATTAATATCGCAGCGACGAGAGCAAGTTGCAAATTCTGAAAACACAAGTGATGGGTCATCTTTGGAAGTTTTTGGAAGGGTTCGAGTCATCTCCGGAAATCGTCGGAAGTTTTGCGGGAAACTCGGAAATATTTGCCGACCTGCCGA
>MU826354.1:3565080-3665252 GCA_029204205.1 Desmophyllum pertusum
TAAGTTCGAAAATCGTTTCCGGATGTCTTCGGGTCTTTGGAATATTCGTAGGTCCTCGGATAATCTTCGAATTTTGCTCTCGAAGAAGTAATTACATTAACAAAAGTCATTATGCATGCGCACCGTAGTTTGAACCGCACGGTTTATACGGACATCGTATTGTAAAACATTAACTTCACTGACATAGTTTTGTCAGATTTAACTTCACTAACTCGTTTATTTGTTCTCTAACAAAATTTCAAAGGCAGTGTCATTATTCGAGAACCTCTTAGTCTCTTCGCATAATATCAGGCGGCGATTTAGATGAAGTATGGCTGCGTTATTTTAAATTCAGCACATACGCTGCTACAGCGTCAAACACCAAGGCGCAACCAATCTTGAAATAGCGGCACATTCGAGCACTTGTTGTATAACGTAGCGCATTTCGGGCCGCGTCAGGCATTTTCTCGTGGCTGTGTGTCGTCTTTGGTTTCCATTCTTTTCACTTTTTCTGTGATTTCTTTAAAAGATGAAAACAGCTTCGCTTGTATTTCTGCATCTTTCTTCGCTATCTCCTTTTTATAGCTGCGGCTTTCAGTTGGAATCTCTTCACATGCATCATTTTCGCCCTGTTTCGACATTTCTTCGGCATCGTCCGTTGATCTTGACTTCCCGACTCGTTTCTCGTGTTCGCTGATTTGTCGCTGCGATGCAGCTTTCTCAGTTTTTAACTGGTTCCACATGGTTTTTAAACAGCAATGGAATTCGAATCCATTTTATTTTTCTGGTTCTGCTTTTACTAGTCCTGGTACAGACTTCTTAAGTTTCTTTTGATCGCAAGAATTGCACCAAACAAGTTGCTGGAAGAAAACTTTCTCAGTTCAGTTAAGCCGCAACTGCAAGGGAGTTTGTGCAGAAATATTCTTCACTAATTCCTTTTCATGATCAGCTGCGGCATTCAGCTGAAATCTCTTCACGTTCCTCTCACGCCTGTCTGCACACTGTGAAATACTTCGGCGACTTGGACGCTGCCGAAGAAATGATCAGTATAATAAATGATTTCTCCACACCGTCCAAGTCGCTCAAGTAACTCATTTCTCGAGATGGTGCAATTCTCTTTCCATTCAGTAATGCAACGGCATTGAACGCACAATCAGACAGAAAAGAAAGATGAGTTCTTTAAAAGAATGCAGTTGGAATCATTTGGAGTCTCTTCACGTTCCTCATTCTCCTGTTTGCACACTGAAATATTTCGGCGACTTGGACAAAACGGAAGAAATGAAATGATTTGTCCGCATCATCCAAGTTATCGAAGTATTCGTTCTCAACTCGTTTCGCATGATCGTGTACATGTAATTCTCTTTCCATTCATGTTATCAAAAAAATGCAACGGAATTGAACTTGCAATCAGTCAAAAAAGAAAGTTGTGTTCTTCGAAAGAATGCAACTTACCTTTTTTGATTGACTGCAGGTGGATTTTAACAGCAGTGGAAACCATTTTACTAATTCTGCTCAGTTTACTCTCGGTTGTTCCGGCCCGTTGGACAAAGACCATTGCCAATCACATAGGAGAACCGTATTTGTATCGGTAATCACATATATGGGGCCGAGTAGAATTAAGGATTAATATCGCAGCGACGAGAGCAAGTTGCAAATTCTGAAAACACAAGTGATGGGTCATCTTTGGAAGTTTTGGAAGGGTTCGAGTCATCTCCGGAAATCGTCGGAAGTTTTGCGGGAAACTCGGAATATTTGCCGACCTGCCGATAAGTTCGAAAATCGTTTCCGGATGTCTTCGGGTCTTTGGAGTCTCGTGTAGCGACGAGAGCAAGTTGCAAATTCTGAAAACACAAGTGATGGGTCATCTCTGAAAATCGTCGGAAGTGTTCGGGTCAACTTTGCACTCTTCGGAAGTCCTCGGGCAGGCGGAGTAATTTTTCCCCAGGAAAACCAAAATTAACGAAAAATGCCCTCTGTCTTAACCAATCAGAATTCAGTAATTTTGCCCTCTATGTTATTAATTGTGACAATCAATCACAAACAAACAATTCGATCTAAAATACAGAAAGAAACAACGCTGGCATTCGGCCTTACAAGGATTGAACAGCAAACAAGAAATTAACACAAAGCTTAAAACTGGAAAACTTACTTCTGACCACTTCCATAACTGTCTCCGTAACTGGCAAACGTAAATCTGGTATTTCATCTTTTTTGCAGTATAAATGCCTAACACTGGTTAGCAACGGGTAAGCTCTCAGGTTAGCGACTGGACGTTAGCTTTATGACTGTTGAACAACTGAACTTTTGCATCTGACTCATTCAGTACGCGACTTTACATTACGTTACTTTCAAATTTGAAACAGCGCGCGCGCAACTTAAACAGAAAACATAACGCGCGTGCCTAGCTCAGTAACTCAAATAAGTTCATGGAACACGGATTACGAACTCATGCCGACGTAAACGTATTTAGGTTAACCATCGCTTGCGGCTCTGGTTCACATAAACGTACGTTGGAATTCTTCAAACTTTCTCTCGTATTTGCAACAGGCTATTAAAAATACACGCGTTATTCAGTCCATGTCTAAGCAATATATATCATACGCCATGCATGTTTGAAGACAAACTTGGGAAGGTGGTGCCGCGCTTGGATTAATTAAAATAAATGATTTTGTTTAGATGTCCAATTTTTAATTCTTCAACATAATATATGCGGGACTCCCGTGACGGGGTTGATCGTCAGAAAGTTTGAAAGGGACCTCTAATACGAGAATACCGTTTGTGGGTGGCTCGAATACATTTTCACCGGTATAAGAGGTACCAAAACTAGTTCCTGTAATAGTTTTTCCCCTAAAAAGTACCAGGGGAACTCTATAGACTGCGTTTACACGGACGCGCTTTCAAATCGACATAGTGACACATCAGGACTTATGACTTGCTTTACCAAAATGTCGAAACCGTATCCACAAATTAAAGCGTTCACACGAAAACGGTCCCTAAAAAGTACGACGATCGATCACCCCTGTCACTTTCATCACCAGGATAATTCTCGTGATAACGTTTGCTCAGAAGACACCCTCGGAGAGTCAGTCATTACTCAACACGGAGAGATGCTGAAGAGAAAATATCAAGTTAACTTTATTAGAAACATTGCCTTGAAGCCCAACATCTTGCTGTATATTGCAATCAATTATATATACAGTGAACTTGACCACTGGTATATGATGATGATTGAAAGTGTTTCGCTATATACGTAAACCGGCTTCATTCTCCATCCATTTCATAAAGGATGCCTTGTGTTGTATCAAGTTCACTGTTGTCATGAAAGTATTTCAGTTTAGACTATGTAAATATAGTCAACTATTTCCACAGCTTTACTCTCTGTGTATGCTTTGATCGGTTCCTCTTAAGAACATTTTTTATATAAAATTAAAATAACAAAGCCATATACTTCTTTAATCATTGATAGCCTTTATTTTGGAGCTAGTTCCCTAATAATCAAGGAAAAGAGCGAAAACCCCCAAATCGTCCTCGACCCGTCTTTATTTTCGCCCTTTTCCTGCCGACGGTAATACGGGCAACATTTTATTTCAACTTGTCGCGCAAAAATTGCTACGTTGCAAGTTTGCAGCCAACATATTGCACAAAGTTGAAGTCGTGTTTACTTCGTGCAACATGATGTTGTCGAAACTTGCCGCAACACGGATGGTAATACGCGCAAAAACACGGGTCCGCGAAGACGATTTGGGGTTTTCTCACTCTTTTCCTTATTAGAGAACCTCTTAGTGCATGCTATCAGTGATTTAGAAAAAGTATGGCCGCGTTATTTTAAACAGGCCATACGCTGCTACAGCGTCAAACACCAAGGCGCAACCAATCTTGAAATAGCGGCACACTCGAGCACTTGTTGTATAACGTAGCGCATTTCGAGCCGCGTCAGGCATTTTCTCGTCTGATGGCTGTGTGTCGTCTTTGGTTTCCATTCTTTTCACTTTTTCTGTGATTTCTTTGAGAGATGAAAACAGCTTCGCTTGTATTTTAGCATCTTTCTTTGCTATGTCCATTTCTGCTGCGGCTTTCAGCTGGAATCTCTTCACATCATCTTGGGCCTGTTTGCACATTACTTCCGCCGCGTCCAGGTCGTTGAAATACTTCCCTGCTCGTTTCTCGAGTTCTCTGACTTGTCGCTCCATTTTTTCAACGCAGCTCTCCTTCTCAACCAATTCCACATCGTTTTCTGACAGCAGTCATCATGGCAGCTACGTGGTTTTTAACAGCAATAGAATCCATTTTTAGTTCTCCTGGTACAAACTGCTTTGTTTTGATCGCAATAATTGCACCAAACAAGTCGCTGGCAGGAAACTATCTACTTTGCATGCGTTGCAACTGACGTAACAGTTGAGTTGTGTGTTCTTTATTGAGAAAGCGCGCGCTACTTTTGAACGAAGATGCACATAAAGCATGAAGTATCTAATTTTTAACGTAGGACCGAATGAAATTAAGCATTAACATCATTGGTGTTTTCAGGAATTTTGTAGAAATTCGCGTCTTGGTTTAATAATAAAGCCAAAGGGTAATGCTAGTGAGATCAACACATCGGGTGATCTCGACTCGGAAATATTTGCCGACGGCCTTCCGATTAAGCTCGAAAATCTTTGCCGGATGTGTTCGGGCCTTCTTCATCGATCTTTGGAATCAAGGGGGTTGTAATGCTATCCCACGAGCACTTGTGTCAGTTCGCGAGAAAAATCTATTAGAACGATTCCAAAAAGTTTTGATAACTTTGAAATCTAACTTTTCGTTGCCTGTCACTCAAGCGCGCCTTAGTTTTTCACCCATTTGTCGCAGTAAACGGAGCTTATGAGGTAGGATCGATACTTTACTGGAAGTTACAAATGGAGTTATTTCCAAATAAATCATAGAAGAAAGCTTCTGGATATTACCTTTTAGGGTTTAGATAGATAGATAGAAAACTTTATTAACGTGTCAATGCCTTATAGGGTGGGAAAATCCCATACTAATTTGGGGACACAAGCAAATTTCCGATGATCACCTCGTCACTTTTATATGGGAGTCCCCCCCCCCCCACCCCTCCAAAGCTACCACATTATGTTATGATTTAGGCATGGCTTGATGTCATTTGCACAAGGTGTGTACTGAACACTGAGATCCTGCATCAAAGCAGGGCATAGTTTATGTGGCATGTGATCCAATGTGCTTTGGTGTTTAATTTACCAGGTTTATTTTACAACCTCGTTTCCAGGGTCTTCTCGTTTTTCAAGATGGAGGCTGACGAAGAGAAGACCCTGGTAAAGGCTGGATCACATGACTTAAAATCAACCAATGGCGAGCCTTCCACCATTTTGAATTAATTAAAATATCCAATATATTTGGAGATTTTTAAGATCACGTGACCCAGCCTCTGCCGGGGTCTTCTCTCGCTGCCATTTTGAATACCGAGAAGGCCCTGGGGATGAGATTGGTTGACTTGGTTTATTTTACAGTCATAACTGACGTCCAATCAGGCATTCCTACTAATAATAATGTACTAAATGAATTATCAATTAAATGGAAATTAGATTTCATTCTACAATATTCAAAATAAATGACTGATTTTTTGATTTGATTGGATTGATGTCTGACTTGTGACAATATCAGATATCAATGGTGAACTTTACACAGTCTTCCACTACCCTCTCACAAATATATGAAAGCAGAAGCATATTTAAGACATTTCGACATTGAGAAGGTTAAAAAATGCCATGGCGAAAGAGAAATGAGAAAAAATGTCAAGCTGACCCAGTTTTTACTTTTGTGCAAATAGTATATTATAGGGTTGCTTTCAATTTCTCATTGTGCATGATGGGTGAGCCAATTGGATTGAGTCTCATTATTTTTGAATATGAACTTTCATTGAAGAGTTTTGAAAATTTGAAGAATTAAACGAAATTTCTCACTTTGCTTAGCGGTTTCTCCCCGTACAGAAAACCCCTATGAGCCTCTGTGGAGGAGAGAGCCCCTGGCCCTAGTTGTTAAAAGGGTGGATAACGTTATCCACTGGATACATCACTGTCCAGTGGATAACGTACATGTAGTTTGTTTTGTTAACACTTATCCGGTGGATAGCATTATCCATCCTTTGAACTACTGGAGCCAAAGAGGTACTATAAAGGGTCACCCTGGCCCCTCCTGGTTAGCCACACCCCTCTCTCCTCACAGCACTACTCCCTCTCCTCTCCTCTCTTGGCTAATATAACGTACATGTTGAACACAAATCTAAACATCATACCTGTAGCTTATTGTCTCATTCCCTTTGCAATAAAACATCTACTCTACAGCAAAACTAGAACAAAGTTCCAAATTGACACCGCTACACTTGTACAGTACATTAAAATTTGAAACCCCAGTTCACAGTTTTTGCAGAAATCCTTTTGTAATTTCAGATACTGCCACATCAACCGGCCTTTCTCCTGCTGAATTTTTCAATTCTAATTTTGCACCATTTTGAAGAAACCAATCAAAATACACCTTTCCCCCATTTTCTTTGAATTCTCGAGGTACAATAGCCAGTTTTGAATCGACTGTTGCAAGAATGTGCAGAGGGGTATTTCCTGCCTGGTCTTGTGAATTGATATTTGCACCACATTGTAGTAGAATTTCTAATACTTTCCTGTTGGGTACTCTGAACATTTCTTTCATGGACACCTTGTTGTGAACTTCGATGATTGAATCCCAGACTGCCAGATGGAACACGTCAGAGCCTTGGGAATTCTGTAAGTTCATATTCACTATTGCTGTGATCATGTCTAACTTCCTCAGAGATTCTTCATTGCTGTGAATATCAACATTGGTTAAGATACAGATGAAATAAAAGGCCAGAAGTAGATTGCGATCAAAAGCCCATTCGTGCTCTTGACGTTCAAAATGAGAAACACCCTGCTGTCCCTTTGTCTGCGACACATATGCGAGCCAAGCCAATATAAACTGATAAGCTGGCTCAAGGTCGACAATCTTCAACTGTGCCTTGCTTTCGATCATGGTTGCAAGGTGCTCAAGGAGCCTTCTCAAGATTTCTCTGCTTTCGAGAGAAGACACAAATTTGAATGATAAAGCATGGTTGTAGAAGAAAGCAGCCATCTTAAGTTCCCCTTTGTGGGTTGAAACCACAGCTCTATGTAGAAGAGGTTGGAGAATTTCTGTGGCATGAAGAGCTCCAAGCACTCTGTCTCTGATGATGAAACCCTCCATGTACGAATGGCTTCATTGTTGGTACACATGGCCTCCAGTTCTTTAAGGCTCTGGCTTTCCACTTGGTTATTGTAAACAGCCAAAGGGGACCCCACTGTTTGCTTTACAATATCAACAGGAGGACTGAAACGCTCCTTCATTGCTCTCAGCATCAGCTGGTATCCATGCTGGATAGATTCATCATCATAATCTTCATCATCCTCTCCCTCACTCTGCCCTTCGCTGGGATACTCAATGTCATCTATGTCAATAAGTATTGCATGCGAGGCACCAAGAAGTTCCAGAGCATCAATCTTCTGCTCTCTACTGCAATCAGGTCGCGAAATGATCCACTCAACAACCTTATCATGATATCCACAGCATGCTCGCTGCAGGGGGGTCAGCCCCTCGCCATCGACTACTTCCAGCTGAGCTCCATGCCTAATCAACCCCTTCACTGTTTCCAAACATCCTTTCTCTGCGGCAAAGTGCAGCGCTGTGGAACCATGGGCATTCTTGGCATTTGGGTCTGCACCTTTGTCCAGCAGGTAAAGCACCAGCGATGGGTCCTTAAACCCAGACAACGCTGCTGCAGTCAGAGGAGTGTTGCCATTCCAACCAGCTTCCCTGACATCAGCTCCATTTTCAACAAGGTACATGACAAGTTCAAGCTGGATGGGTATATCCGGTTTCCCCAGAAGTACTTGACGTGCCCTGTTTGAATGGAAATGTTGACATGCCATGAAAACAGGGCTGGAACCTCCCTTTGACTTGTGATTGATATTCGCACCATGGCTCACCAAAAGCTTGACGAGGTCGAGTTTGCACCATGCGGCGGCGCACCACAAGGGCGTAACACCCTCGCCAATCTCATAGCCAAAGCTACAGGTCTTAACGTCGTCATCTTTGTAGACACCCACTAAAACTGTTCCTTGCTCTTCGATATCAACCAACTGCTCTTTAATAAGACTTCTGGCTATGTCCACGTGACCACAGACGACAGCCAATAAGAATAGGCTACATTCCTCACCCTTGTGAGGATATCCAAGTTTTGTTTTCAAAAGCTGCCTCCGTTCCTCCAAGGTCAAGCGGTGGTTTTCAAACAGAGGAAACAACGATTGCCCTGCAATTACCTTTTCGATCGCTTCACGCTCGATTTCGTTTCTTTGACTCTTGTAGTCGAAGGTTTTGATGTGGTTCGAGAACTCCAGGCTGATCATTTTGGAGTTAATAATTTTCGTACATAAACAACGAATAAAAGAGCAAGAAATTCTCATAAATCTTCCCACGTGTCACCAGCTGAAACAGGTATTCATTTGCAATTCAAATATATCTCGCAGTTTTGACGCAAGTGCCAAAATACGTAAAACGTTTCCGGAATTCATAAGCTGGTCATGTGACACGAATTTACCCACCACCCTACCCTGATAAATGAGGAGAAATTACCCTCTCCACCCCACAGGAAAAGCAGGATGAAGGAGCTTGGTAGCCACGCTCCAGCTCGATTTGTTGTTCTGTGGGTTGTACTCCTCGTGGCCAAAACCCACTGACTTTTATCGTTTTTACGTCGTGAAAATCGTCCCTTTAGGGATGGGATGGCAGCAGAGAATATGGGAATAAATAAGGAGGACGAACACACACTTTTTGAATGCACAGTAAAGGTACGTCTGTCCGTTTGATTATGAAAACTTATTTGATATCATGGTTACCACGTTTTAATTTATCGACAGACGGCGCGTATAAAGTTATTTACGTTAGCCGATGGTGTACGTTCGTTCTTTTCCATTTCATTGACGCTTTAAGTCGATTTCGTCAATGAAAAGGTACATTTGTAGAATTAAGCTAGATACCAGTGGCGAAATTCGAGCAATATGATATCTGATGAACTCTGTACGAACGTTGAACTCGATCGGGAATTCGATCGACGCTGAAATTGATTTTGTAATTTTCTGCTTATTATTGCTACGTTTTGGCAAACTGTGGTTTCGCGAAAACCGATATAAACCTTCCGTGATCATTTTGTGAGGTCGGAGTAAGATTGCAAGCGGAAGTCGGTGATATTGTCAGAAATTTTCACCGAGAACTGATGCTTTTGAAACCCAAGTGAGCTAATCTTGTAAAATCCTTGCAATACGATCGATATGATTGTTTCATATTTGATTCTGATCATGACGGTTGTTTCACATTCGCTTCTTCGATCGCGATACTCAGATCCTAATTTACATTCTGGAACGTTTTGCGTTGGGCCTTAGATAAATTATCGCTTGTCTTGCAAAGCTGTTTTCTCGTTTGCTTCGACGGTCGGAAGAAATGTGACAAGTATTGTTGAAAGTTGAACACGTCCGAACAACGTGTCAAACCTAACCAGGCGGATTGATAGTGTTTTTTTTATAGCTGTACATTTTGGTGGGCAAATAAAAGGCTGTGGTTGATGTTAAAGTAGGATTTTAACCGGTAGAATTCAGCCGGTGATTTTAGCTACAGGAGGTATTTTGCCTATTTGGTCACGGAATGCAATTCTTCACGGAAAAACCGTGCCTGACATAGCGAAGTGAATTAAGTGCGAAGTATAATGCGCTCAATTTCTTTTTATTCCATTTCGCGGGCGCAACTCTAGGTTACATAATGCAAAATATCCAGTTGTATTTACCAAAATGTGTTGTGTCTAGTCATCAAAGTTTAATTGTAATATGCCCAGAAAACACATTTCCAGTGATGTTTTCATTTATGCTAATGGCTTAGAGCTTCCGGTGTGAAGAACATTTTTGGGCAAGATCAAGAGTAAGGCATCTCAAATAGACCGTGAACTAACCTTGTCCAAGCTATTTTTAAGATCTTAATGTACAAGTACTTGAACAAATTTAATTGCCATTGTTTTTGAAAAAATATATACATGTAACGCAGCTGTTGATTTCTCTGATTGCGAGCTTGTATATTTCTCTAAATTAGTACATTGTATCAACATTGATTAATTGACTTGTTTTTACAATGTAAATGATACGGCCAAACCTGTATTAAGCGGACACCCTCGGGAATGCTCTAGTGTCCGCTCAATACAGGTATTATTTACAGTAAATAGAGTGTTTTCACGTGACGTCATCAAAATTCTAAATTCAAAACTATTGATCTTGCAAAGCTGTTACGGTATTTGAGTATATTCTAGACATCAATGTCACTAATTGCTGGGAAAAATTTTGCGCCAGCAGAGTGCTTCGTTTTGGAGATAAAGCGTTTTGAAATTTGAGACGGCTTGGCTCAATGTGACCTGAAATGTTACAGAAACCAATATTTTCGCACTTTTTAAATAATTTTCCGATATGCTAATAAGTTAAACATGATAACTAAAGCATTCCGAACTAAAACTCATGACTTTGGAAGCAAAATCTTTTTTTCTTCTTGCTGACATTTTTGGCCGCCATATTAGTGTTCCAAACTGGTACACCAATATGGCGGACCCATACTAAGCTCTGTAATTTTCCGAATATTGTTTTCCCGATAACTTTGTTGCAATGAACACTGCCAAGTTAAAGTTTGGGGAATATATTATTTATTTCCTCCTATTCTACAATCTCTGAGTTTGTTGATGTTTTTGATGCACGCAAAACGATCTTGTTATTTTGGTGAAAATGCTTTATAAGGGAATTGATAAATTTGGGACTTTTGCTACATGTACATGTGTACTGTCTCTGGTCAAGAAAATCCCTGACAATCGGCGATTTTGTTGGTTCCCAAACATCCCAGACATTCTTGGCTTGTGAAAACATGAGGTGCAGATGTCCACGATTGTCTTGGATAGTTGGGGATAAATCAGGAAAATAGAAAACCAATGCATCCCAGATTTCTGCGATGGTCTGCAATCATTCCCGACTTATGAAAACATACATGTAAGTCACGGTGGTCTACAATGTACATGTATGTCCTACCGTCAAACAAGCATAAAAGAACACAGCCTTGTACATTAATTTCTCTAAAATAATTATGATACTTAAACTACATGTGCTTGTATTCTCTATCTGATTCTTTATAGGGATGATGTTCCAAGAGTATGGATGATCGTGAGAAGCCCCAGCGAGTAGGTGACTACTTTGTAGTAGCAGGCCTCGGCAATGGTGAATCAAGTAATTCCATTAAACATGATGACAGAAATATTTTGGAGCCAATCACAGATGTAACTGTGATATTTAAGAGTTTGGGAGAAAGACCACCAAAGGGTTACACTTGCATAGACAAAACACCAGCGGGCTTCCCAGCAGATCTCAATCATGGTTCCATAAGGCAACCATCATGTTTTCTTTGCATTCGCAGAGGAATTGACAAGCCTCCTCTGACTGATATTGGGTAAGAAATTCAGATGTTTGCATCATTGGGCAGTGATGTTAAGCCATTGGCCTTGTCTCATATACATATGTCATGTGTACTTCCTTATACTAATTAACAATTAGATTATGAGCTCTAGATTTCTATGATGTGATAGTTGATGAGGCCGTAGGCCGAATCAACTATCACAGCATAGAAATTGAGAGCTCGTAATCTAATTGTTTTAGTAAAAATCATAACAATTGTCTAGTGTTAACTACAAATCCTCCTCCAAAACTTCGGAGAAACGAGAAGAAACCGCAATTTTGCAGACGACCTCCGGCCACTGCACACTAATGGCTGATAGTATACGAGTAGCTCAGCCAATCAGATTGTCTCATTTGCATTAGTATACTAGTAGATTTTTACTAAATTACAGTAGTAGGGGGTAAGAACCCACATCACTATTGTGCAGTTCCAGAAAATATCCATACCCACCCCAAGGAAGGTCATTGGAAATTCCGAGGGGGAGGGGGTCTCAAAAGCCAAACTTTTTAAAGGAAAGTATGAAGCTAAACTGGAAATTCCTGGGGGAGGGGGGGTTCAAACCAAAAAGCCTTCCGTGGGGGAGGTATGGATATATTCTGGAACCACACATTCGAAAAGAGTTGAGGACATACACTGTAGTCCCTGGTGTGTGGTCTGGCTTGTTCACATGTGTTCATGGGCTGGGTGGGTGGGGTGAGATCATGGATGGACTGATAGCGGCTGCCATAGGCACCTGAAGTTAGACATATACATGCTGATGTCTGATCTCACCCCTGAGTAGAATTGTAAAGTGCATTTGAACATTTGAACAATCATGTACATTGTACATGCATGCACTGCCATACTACCATGTGCAGGGCTGGAGTAGACTGGATTGCAAGAACACAATGTAATGACCCCGATCAGAGCTCAAACCTAGACCGATGAAAACACAACTCTATCATACTGTACTGTAAGGGTGGGTGGGAGGTCAGGCAATGGCGGATGGCAACAAAGAAAACTGAAATTGACACCACGCCATGTGATCAAGACCCCCACACACTAGCACCCAGACTCCCAACTGTGTGAGAAAAATGTTTTCTGCTTAATTCATTCTTCAGCAGGTGGAAAACAACACTTTTCAACTTGGGGCTGATGCTTACAAATTAATGTTTTATTCTTAGTGTCCTGTATGAAGGAAAGGAGCGGTTAATGGCAGGATGTGACATCATTGTTTATACAGATACGGGAAAATCAGCCAACGTCAACAACAGTGGCGGAAATAGAACATTCATCACGTATCGTCGAGCGCCCCAGCGGATGGCACACTCCTCTTTGGCCGTCACAGAGATTTGTGTTATTATAGCAAGCAAGGTATTAAAATGAATAGTTGACGTTGTTGAATTACATGTACAGGTGTACATGTAATCAATGCTAAAGAGTACGAGCCTGAGATACTAGCTAATCTCTCTTTGAGTGTTCTCCTGCTTGAGTGACATCTCAGATTTGACCCGATAAATTTCATACAGATGATAAAGCTCTACAAAGATTCTTGTAATTACCTGCAGGGCTGCAAATAACAGTCGGTAATCGGACAATGGCCGACCAAAATTTGCCAATGTCTGATGAAATACCAACTTTGGTCAGACACTAATGCCCCTTCCAACACAAACACTAACAAGTTTTATTCTAAACGCAAAGTACATGTAGTTTACTCTGCGATGACAATGCATTAAATTAGCAGGTTCACTTATCAAGCTGTACTGTAATATGATGTCCGACCTCATGTTTGTTTTGTCCGACCAAAATGGTGACTTAGTTGGACATAATATGTCCTTTCAAGAAAAGAAAAAATTATTTGTAGCCCTGACCTGGTTTGGAATTTTTGACACACAAGCCACAATCGATCTGAGAGACATCTCTGTAAGGCTACAGTACATGTACATCACCAGTATGGTATTTTTTCAGGTTGGATCTCAGACATCTCTCAAGCGGGGGAAGAATTAAGTGCGCAAAGAGAGACATCTGTTAACGATATAACAGGCGCAGATCCAGGAAAAAACTTGACGGTTTACTAGAGTCTGAGCGCCGAATCTATGGAAGTCCGGAGGCAAATGTTTTTTAGATTTTCACTCTCTAAAATTATATTTCCCTCGATTTTGAGTCATTTGGAAAATTTGACCGATTTCCATAAAACAGTGTAAGCCGGTCTGGATCCGCGCCTGTATAAAGTCAATGGTATTCATTTGTAGCTCCCGCCACTCCCCACAAAGAGCATTCTACCACTATTGTTAGTTGGTCCTCTTTTAATTAATACATGTAAGTCTCTATAAAAAGCGACAACAGAAACTTGGACCATAACTTACAGTACCTGTGCCCTGTCGTGCTCTGCTTTACCCTTTTGTACTGTGCTACACTTTGTACTCATTATTAGTTGTGTTTAATTGTTGCAGAATGAAAAACCGCCTCATGCATTTTGCTTGATTGACAAGAATCTCAACAAAGGCATGGTAGGTGCTCTTTGTTTTGGTGAGATTGTTGAGAAAACTGTGTAATATTATTATACCAAAGTGTTAGTGAAAAGTACATGTACAACAAACATTAATATCGTATTGTTACGGTAGGTGTTAAAAAAAGTGTACAAACACAGAGGTGATGTTTTGACTGTCTCTTTCAGTGTCATTGATGAAGCGGCAGTGGTCTTTAAATGTTTGTGTTTTTTCACTTTTTAACGCCAATAATACAAAGTTTTTTTAATTATTATTCTTTGTTGTTTGCTTGCTTTATTTTTCTTGCGGCAGTGGGAAGGGGTTGGGAATTTGTTTACAGTTGCCTTTTAAAATAGCAGACATTCCTGGTTATACTGTTAATACAGGGTCTTAGTAAAGTCAAATGAACTTACAGCAGTATATAATTATGTGTTTTGGAAACCTAAATTATTGTACAAGAATTCCACATGTAGACTGACCAATTTGTCAAGCAATAAAAAATTGCTCTAAGTTAATATAAAGTACTAGTACAGTACTAGTTTGTAATCTCAATATTTTAACTATTGATGAATCAGATTAATTTTATTTTCTTCTTCAGGTTGGTTCTGATGTGTACCTTTGTTATAGAAAGTCGTTAGCAAGACTGCGTTCTATCACCTATCCTGCAGGTATGTACAATGTACTACAGTATATGTTTTTCTTGTTCATCAGGAAACAAGTGCTACAATTGTGGACAAAACTGTTGAGACACTTGACCAAATTTCAACCAATTTGGGTACGACAGCTTATTTGTTCAACCCCCCCCCCCCCCCCCCCCCTCCCCCATTTCAATGTTGTCGTTGTTGCGATGTGAAAACGATGTTAAGACAAAGCAGGATGAATTGGCAGCCCTGTGAAACAATATTGAGCAGGGGAGAGGGTGCGTGATAAAATGTTTCTACCCGCTTGTTAGTTAAGTCATTTGCGAACAGTGACGTGATATTCGTCAACTAGTTTTGTCCACGATTGTAGCTTTTCAAATAAACCCAATATTGGTATTTTGGAGCCATTTGGAGGATAAAGTTGTCAATTTTCTTCTTCTTTTTTTCTTTCAGAGGTTATGAGTCGGTTCCCTGTGGAGGATTATGAAGGGTTTCCACTACCGGATAAGATTTCAATGTTTTGTCTTCCTCAAGGCGCAATCATCGAGTGTTGGCCAGAAAATTCCCAACATCCTCTTCCTTCATTCTCAACATTTGTACTCACTGGAGCATCAGGGCAAAAGGTTTGTTCAACAGTTTTTCTTGTCCAATCACTGAATACAGTGTATCTGTAACTGTGCCAAAGTAATAACACCAGTCATACCCAGTCTGTTAATGAACGGACAGTCATGAAGAGACGGACAGATGGATGGATGAAATAAAAGCGAGCGATTGACCAAGGAGACCAAACGACTCACAGAATGACCGACTAACTGACAGGAATGGGAGGATATGGATTGGTGGATGGACGGACGGATAGACGAATGGATGGACAGACAGATAGACAGACATTTGAACTGAAATACAGATTTCAAACAGATCTCCACTAATGGCCAACTCTGTACAATTAACAGCCTGGCTGTGCCCTTATCCACACAATTACTCTTATTGAAACACAGTTAATTCTGCTCTAAGATGCATGGCCATTGTAGAGAGGTCCAACTGTAATAATATTGTTTTTCAAAACTGCAACTCATTTGTAAACACATTTTTCCCTCTGAAGATTTATGGTGCAGCTGTGACATTCTTTGAACTTCTACCTGAGGAGCAGCTAACAGAAAGTAGGAAAGAAGCTTTGAAGTTGAATGATGATGAAGTAAGCTAGGCAGTGTATATTTTACTCTAATTATTGTAGTGTTGAGTGACTACAATCATGTACAAAAATTATTGTCATGTAGTTATTGATGGTTCCTTGGCTGGCTCTATACAGTGTAGCTCTTAATGGCACTATGTGTATCTAATGCTGTACATGTACAGTATGTAGCATTACTGACTGGATGAAGTTCAAACGGCAACAGAAATCTCTACACTGTACAAGTTGTATACATGTACATGTATGTATGTCTGTGTTCCTCTTACAAATTGTAACCTGCCAGATTTCTTTATTGTTCAACATAATTTCCATGTAATAACACTAACATTGTATTAGAGCGATTTTCAATTGAGTATTAGACTGCAAAACAGTCCGTATTTTGGCGCAAGAGTCGGGTGTGGCCCGAAAAGGATCTGGAACGAGCGTGAAAATTACGAGTGGGATTGGGAAGGGACGCTGAAAATACGGACTGTTGCCTTTCTATACAAAAAATCCATTCAGAATTCTGCGTTGCTGGAGAAACGCAAAATTCCGATTGGTCTGTTTTCGACGTAATCTGTCATCGGACATCATTCTTGTCCCCAGAGGCATAAACCATAAACAGTGTCAAACATCGATCAGTTCGCGGGCAGTAAGACAGTCCGGACTTCGATAGATGCGCGGCTTGCGAGACAAAAGCAGGGAGTTTTTGATCGCTTTACTTTGGATTTAGGAAAAGGCGTTAGTCAAGTCAAGCGAATGATGTCGACCAAGATCACAAAATCAACAGTAGGAAAGGCAAGGATCATTGTTATTATTCCGTTCGAAAGCGACGAGCTTAATAACTCGAAAATTGCATCTTAAAATACCAGTCACATAATCGGCAATTATCTGAGGAAGAAGGTCATTTAGGATTTCTCGAATGGCGCTCAGTTTATTAGGCGTAGGAGGCTTCAACAACAAATTTTTCGTTACATTGCCAATGACTCTAGAAACGAATACACGCAGACAAAAGATTGCCTATAAATATCTGGGGAAATATTGCTTCCCCCTAGTCTTCTCGCAAAGTGAAGTGAAGTGTCACGTTTATGGTATCAAATTCACTGTATAGGCGGAGCTGTTAAGTAATTTTTGACACTTTAGCGGAAGCATCAGACCCCCTGGTTGGAACAAATTTGTTGTATGAAAAGGGGACAGTCTCTCTTTTCTCGCCTCTTACGAGGCTCGCGCGTGGATTAGCGCCTCTCAATTTGCGCGTCGCACACAATATCTCGAGAAAAAGAGAGACTGTTTTGCAGTCTAATTGAGTATCGAAAGTAATCTGAAATTGGTTTTGCTTTACTACGTTCTGTGATTGGTTTAAAAAATTTGCGCCACCTACTCAACCAATCAGATGTTTTGGTTTTACAACACTCAAATGAAAACCGCTCTAAGAAGAAATATCATGGATGTGTTTACTACCTACAGTGTATGGCAGCTACAACAGACTTGTATAGTTACAGGTGAACAAAACTACATGTAAATACCAGTACACATATTGATTGAACCATCATGTATTGATTTTTTATTTAGTGTTGGGAGGAAGGAAAGAAGGTTGCTCACACAAACAAGTGTATCTGTGTGTTGTCTCACTGGCCATTCTTTGAAGCTTTCAAAAAGTACTTATCTCAGTTGTATCGGATTTCTGTATCCGCGCAACCACTTCCTATTGAACGGTAATTCTCTATCTTTGCATAATTACCACATGTCATTAGGGATGGACCATTTTATTTTGAGCGGGGGGGGCAATTTTTCTGAGCTCGAATTTTTTTTCCGTCTTGAGTTTGTGCACAAAATTTTTTTTCACCTTTTGCTTGTGAGTGAGTGAGTGAACTCGCTTTGCACAATTTTTTTTTTCTCTACTTTTGCTGTGCAGGAATTTTTTGGGGGTAATTGCTCCCCCCCCCCCTCAAAATAAAATGGTCCGTCCCTTAGCTATAATTATTTTTAAATGCAGGCTTGAATTTAAGGATTGTCCCAATACTCCATTTATAAAATGTTCAGTTACTAAAATAATTATATACACCTTATTCAATGGTTTAATAGAATTAATTAGAATTATTCTAATAATATGCGCGGATATTTTACGAGTTGCGTAGTATTTTTGCGAGCCCCGTAGAGGTGAGGAAAAATGCGAGCAATAAGCAAAATGTCCACTAGTATTATATGTTAAACCATCAAATAAGGGATTTATTATTCTCCTGCAAAATTTCCCTGCTATTATGCTATTTTCCATAATAATTCGCTCTGTTCAACTGGTCCTTACGCTCTCATATTTTGCGTGTTCTCTTGACCTTATAATTATGGTGAAATGACGTAATAGCGGAATAATAAAAATGTTTATTAGAATATTATTGTTTCATGTTCAATTCTAACTAGACTTCACAAGTTTCACCCGTATTGTAATGTTTGAAAATATATTTTTTGTATCAAGGGTCAGAAATAGAGTACTTAAGTTATGACGTCACAAAAATTAAATTTGTGAAAATATGAAATTTAGCTCTCCATTGCCATTTGTGGCTGAGATATGGGCACTTCAGGTTTTAATTTCTCCATACAAACCCTAACTTCTAATTTTGCATCTGTTCCTTCAGTTTAGAACAGGCGCAAAATTAGAGAGGTTTGTATGGGACGGTACCAAACTTTGAACCTCTATAATATAATTATTTTCTGTTCTATTCGTGCTAACAAATTGAAATTTTGTGGCTGATCATACATCAGCAATCTTTATCTCATTATGGGATTTTGAGGCTTGATAAAAATAACTTGCAAATTTGTGACGTCACGCTTTACCACTATATATATTTATTAATTTTTAATAAGATTTGGTGTATTACTCCCAGGTATGTAGCGATTTTGATGCTCGATGTTCCTTTTCCATCACCTCAAAGACCAAGAATTCTTGTGCAGGTACATTTCATTGTCAAGACTTTTTTTTTTCATCAATCATATACTAACAACACTCATTAATAATTCATAAAGAAAATACAAAAGAAATGAATGTTTAAAAAATACCGTAAAAGCTCTATTTAGCCCCCCCCCCCCCCTCTCTATTAAGCCCCCCTTTGGAAGTCAGATTTTGTAATAAGCCCCCACTCCTTTCGTAAGGCTGATGTAAATGACTTTTCAGCAATATTTCAGTCACCTTGTATTGAAACGTGGTCTTATATTCCCAGAACTATCGTCGAGTTAGGGTATAAATGACGTTTCCTTTGCAAGACGGTCATACAGTACATAACCCATTTCTTGTTCTGTTTTAGTTAGTGGTGTAATAGTAAAGTTTGAAAACTTAATGTGAATTTTCTTGAAAATTTATGATTTTGAAATAAGCCCCCTCTCTATTAAGCCCCCCTCTCTAATAGGCGCCCCCTTCTTGAGGCCTGAAATTAAATAAGCCCCCCGGGGACTTAATAGAGCTTAACGGTACTGTATCTGTAAATCGTACATATACAGATTTCGTCCTGATTTACATAAAATGATTTTTATAGCCGAGATAGTTGATAAACTTAAACATTTAGATGCATTCGTGTCATAAGCTCAATGCAATATTCGCGTCAGATCTGTATGGGATTTACAATGGCTCGCCTGAAGTCGGCTCGCCATCATAAATGCCCATAAAGATCTACCGCTCATATTGTATCTATCACATTTAATACAGCATTATTGTGTTTCCTGGTAAATACATTTATATAATTAGTTAACTTAATTTTCACCCCCAAGTCTGGCGGCCAGCTTCACCCTTGATGTGTTCTGAAACTGCATGTAAGGTCTATATTGTAACTCTTATGTGAGAGAAGGAAAGTTTACTTGTTTTCTAATCACAGACAGTTCATGGTAATTTTAAGGTACCCGTAAAACTCCATGTATAAGCCGCACCTTTTTACTCAAAATTTGGGTTCAAAATCGGGGGTGCGGCTTATCTACGGCACAATCTGCGATTGGGGTTCTCAGCGGCCTAATTAATATTCATAAAAACCTCTTAAGATGTTACTGAATTATAAACATATAACAAACTGAAAGTATGTTGTTGTTGATCGTTGCTTTTATGACCGGTAGTGGCTCCTGGGTCGAAAACTTTCATCGGCAAATCTTGTTCCTCGATTTTAAGTCGCATGGTAAATGGCCGACCATTTCAATGTTTTTTACTTCTTGCACGGCAACTTTATCCACTAGATTTTTGAATTATTGTCCTGCATCAAGTTTTCTGCTATTGAAAGTTCCCAAACATCTCAAAAGACATGGTACTAATCCTCGGACCACTGAATACACGAATGCATACATCCCCATTTTGCTCATACGAACTATGATCCCACAATGTGGTGCCCAGACTTCTCTCCACCTGTCAATGCTTGGTTACTAAGCTATCGCTTCATACATTTCATTTGAACGTGTCGCTAAAGTGTTTTGAAGCAACAATACAGAAAAATCAAAACAAAAGAGCATTTTAAGTTCAAGACATGGTGATCTCGGACTCACAAGGTATGACAAGTAAGATTTGACCGTCTATAGAGTTAATAAATTTGAAAGTTTGTAATGAACCGCATCATCTAGTGTTCTGAAACTGTATTAATTTTGTTTGTTTACCAAACGCAACTTGTCTTATCTTTTTTTTTTTTGCAAAATCGAGCTTCCAAATTGGGGGTGCGGCTTATCTACGGGTGCGGCTTATACATGGAGTTTTACGGTACATGTAATCAGACATGACTGTTGCCTGTATCATTTGATAGCGATTTTATTGTAATTAAATACATTTACCGTGTATTAATGGTTTTGTTTCTGCAGACAAGCATGTATGACCCGTTTGAAATCAGCCAACTTTCTCACACTCCTCTGCCAGTCAGGTACATGTAATGGATTTCATGGTTTGAAAATGTACTGTCTTATTTAATTAATTAATTATTGGTTTATTGATACATATAGATCTATTTGACTTGATAACATCTTGCACACACACTTAGTGATTAACTGGCAGGTACAGTATATGACTGCACATTACATCAGGGTCCGAAATTATCTTTTTTATGCGGGCGCCAAGTGGCGACTGAACAAAATTTTTAAGTCGCGAGATGGCAAAATCTGGTCGGCAAAAAAAATGTTTTAAAATAATAAAAAATTTCAAAAAAAAACTAAATTAAAATATTAAAATAAAAAATTGAATTCTTTAGCATCTTCTCCTGACTGCAAAACATTCTTAAGGGTTTACAGAGCGCCAGGAAACATGACATTTGAATGAATATTCATGGGGAAATGAAAGCACGTGTTTATGCAATGTGCCCACGGTATGTCTGTCAGATGAAACCGCTGAAACAACATGGCAGCCAAATTCCTTGAACGCCGGTTCAAAACATGCTAAAAGTTAGTCGCCTGCTGGCGACTAGCCTTGAAATTCTGGTCGCCAACACTCAATTTTTAGTCGCATTGGCAACCAGTTGGTCGCAATTTTGGACCCTGTTCATGTATTTTCCAAACCAGCTGGGATGTTGATTTCCCAGTCTGACCTTTGGTATCATTTTCTTGGTTTCGGAACATCTTACAAGATTAGAAAGCTCGGAACTCTCAATAATAATAATAATTGTATTATACAATGTAACTTGTAAACATTCTGCAAGTAGAGACTTTGCTCTAGTCTACCAATGGAAGGTATTCATTTTTACAGTATATGGAGGTGACATCTGTTATGAGAGTTGTCCACATAATGGGAGGTGCCAGTGGTGGATACAGGGGGAGGGTCGGGGGGGTCCAGACCCCCCTATCAGACCTTAGGGTTTTTTTTGCTTTCTCCATTATCCACAGCAAAACCATCTCCAGAATCCACCAAAATGAACTTTTCAGAGCCTAAAATCTCAATTTTTTCTGTGGGAGGTCCTCAAACACAGGTCTCCCTTCATGCCTTTATACTACTGCCATCTACTTCCAAACATTTTCCTTCAATCTACTTCACATTTTCTGGAAAACCCTGGGACCCCCCTTCCCCCCCCCCCCCCCCCCCCTAATAAAAAATCCTGGATCTGCCCATCATTAGTGGACATGTGCAGGTACGTGACTGTACTACATTGTACGTTGATTTTCATTCATTTGTTTTATTTTTGCAGTGGTGCGTCATACATAGCAATGCTTCGCTACCTGCATCCAGAGAATGCCATGCTGCTATTTTATCTTGTTCTCACTGAGAATAAAATACTGATCCACTCTCTGAGACCAACGCTGATGACAAGCATTGCTGAAGCCGTAACAACAGTGAGCTATTCATTATTACAGTTGACTTCTAGTAATAATTATGTCATTGCATACAATCTGTTTCATATTATGTACATAACACAAATAACATTTTTAAAGGTTACGAGTAAGTGACGCTTGCTTTGTTGCTTTTGATGTTAAGTATAGTGAAGGTGTTATAATACAATTACCACTCGATCAATAAGGGCTGGTTTGCACTAGCGATGGAGTCTGAGTTTGAACGGCAGATTGTCTTGATTGCTATGACTCTGAATTTTTTTCCATTGTGTCTGTGAAGCCAAGTTTTGTTAAAGGGACACTGTCCTGACTTTAGCATGATTTGGGGAAGCTCAGAAACATATCTAGATCATAGGAAGTTGAACAATAATGGTTTGATTCTGTAGAATAGCACTCGACAAATGACAGGAACCCATTAGGAAGTGAGGATGACAAACGACAGCGAGGATGGAAATGGATTGCAATATGGATTTTTGAAAAAACGTCAGGATGTCAGTTTTTCAAAGTTTCAAATTTGGGTCGGAAATCTTTGAAATTTTGCAAAAGTTTTGTTGCAGTATGGAATTTCTTGAAGAAATTGCTTTTTATCATTTAGTTAGAGTTTATTAAGTTGTTATTTCATAGATTTAGGGACCATTCCATGCATTTATAACAGTTTTGAGCAAATATGCCGGGACAGTGTCCCTTTAAGAATTGCACTTCTGGAGGGCGTGGTGGCCTATAGGTTAGCACATTGGACTCTGGATAAAGTGGACTGGGTCCGAGCTCTGGTTGGAGTGATTTTTGTTGTGTTTTGGCAAGACACTTTACTTTCACAGTGCCTCTCTCCACCCAGGAGTAAATGGGTATCGGGTGAATTGTTAGCCCAAGGGCAACCTGACAAAATGGTGGAGGTAACCTGCGACATATGGACTAAGCATCCAATGGGCCTTTATCACAGCCCGCCATGTTGGTAAAAACAATAGCTTTTTATTCCCCAAGGTCCCCCAAGCCTCGCATTCAGATGTTTCACAACGAGTTTACGCGGGGTTTCAGATGCGGAAACAAAGGTTTTAAATCCTCTGGGATTTAAGATGGCCGCCGCGTGATTAAGGTCCATACTCCTAGTCACTTCACCCTCTGGCGGTGTGGGGCAGTTTGGCCTGAGTACATACAGACTCCACCTTTTATTAATTACCTTAAATTTCTGAGATAGTTATGCAGTGGATAAAAAATTTGGAAACAAACAGTAGAATTGAGGTGTCTGTTCACTTATGTTCAACTTTGAGAAATCAATACAAAGTTGTCTATTGTGGAGTTTTTAGTTTAAAATGAACTATTTGGAACTTGATTGTGTCAACTTAGAACCTCAATGGTCAACTGTTGGCAGTGTATGTGTAATGTGTGATTTGTCTTTCTATTCCAGCTACTGTTTCCATTCAGTTGGCAGTGCCCATATGTTCCGCTTTGTCCTTTAGGGTTAAATGATGTTCTCGATGCTCCTTGTCCTTTTATCGTAGGTGAGTGTAAGGAGGATTAAATATAGCTGAACGTTTATGAGCACTTTGGGTTGATACCAGTCTATTTTTGTTTCAAACTACAGTGGAACTCGGTTAATACGGACACCAAATTAAGGGACACGCAAAAGTGTCCGTATTATCTGGGTGTCCGTATTAATCGGGCTCTCAGAATAAACGTCGCGGACACATGTTTTATTTAGTATTTACACTGTATCACTTAAAGTCCATAGTAGTTCTACAGGTGTAATTTTCAGTAAATCTTCTGTGTATATTTCTCTGGGACTTTAGCTACCCCAGTCATGTCTGTAATAGCAAATTGTCCACAAGGCAGGAGTTTCATCTGTAATTCAATGACGATTTCTTGTTTTGCAGGCATTGATTCGCGCTACTTTGATCAGTATGATCCGCCCGAGGATGTAACCTGTGTAGACCTGGATACTAACATGATTTCACTGTAAGTTTAACGCTCAAAGTATTATCTTTACTGTGTACAATAGTGTGTTCCTTGTGATATTGGTTCTGATTTATTGATTTCTTGTCAACCACAGGGAGAATGAAATTAAAGGTGTTAGTTGGAAAACCCTTCCAAAGGTAAATTTATAAAAGAAACGTTTACACATTTTTACATGTTATATTGTACAGGGCTCGTACAGGTGCTTGATATCCTAGACAGTCCTAAATTTTGTTTAGACATTATCCAGTACCCTGGAATATGAGTGATTTTTTTTGGCAGGTCCTGGAAATCTGTTAACTCTAGGGAAAATTCAGTGACACGAACGAACAGTTAGAAAATAAACTAAATCGGGTGGAGGAAAATCTCACAAAATGCAAAAAGATGTGTTGAAGAACAAAATTAATAATAGCTTGTGCATTGTGAGTCTGGAAAATCTACATGGGTCCTAGAAAAGTCCTGGAAAACTGTTGTTGAAAAAAAAAAGAGTATGAACCGCGTTAACAATTTGTGTACAAATGTAGGTTTTCAAAGACAAGAGTCATTGGTACTGCATGCCAAAGTATACATGTAGCTGTGTTTATGGAGCGATTTTAGTAACTACTGTAACTTTTTTTTAGATTGTTCATGTTGTTATTTTTATTTGCAGAAACCGGGTAAAGTCTTGCAAGAAAGATTGAATGAGCTTTACTACCAGTTATATCAACTGTACCACAAGGAAAGAGAAAGTAAGTGCTTACAAACTCTGAAAAGTTAGAAATCTTCAGAAGGGCCACAGGCCAGGAAAAAGTCCAGGAAATTTTTTTTCAAGGCCAGGGAAAGTCAGGGAATTTAGTAACTTGTCAGGGAAATTTCTTGTCAAAGTCAGGAAATTTTAATTTAAGGTTGCTGCCAGGTTTTGATAATACAGTATCGCTGGCGTGTAACGCAGCATCTACACGCGCGTAAATTGCGTGTAATTCATGGGAATTACGCATTTTACACACATTTTTCGCAGCGTAAAAATGCGGGAACTACATGCACTTTACGCAAGAAAATGTGAAGTGTAAATTGGCTTCGATCATTTCACTAATTTGATCAGTCTTATGTAGTTCGTGGAAATTGTTTCAGTCTGGTCAGGGAGAAGAGGAGGAAGGCTGAGGGAATTGTTGTTTTCTTCATGAGTAGCAACCATGGTTAATTTGACATGGTATGATTTCACTATTATTGCAGCCTCCGGGGGAGATATCATCGAGACAGCCATTGAACTGGCTCCACTAGATCACGACACTTCATACTCAAGAAAAAGGGTGAGTAGGGTTGTTTATATTATTTTTCACAGAAATGTCTTAGAGCTGGTAATTAAGAGTTGTGAACCTAAATGCAGGTGCACTTACAGTGTACAGCCTGGTAGACATATCATATCATATCAAATACCATTTTAAGCTACAGTCTGTGAAACCTCTACTTTGGGACACCTCCATTCGGTAAAGTTCACATTATATTTGACCTTTTGAATAATAATGCAAGAACTCCATGAATTACCAATTCTCATTTCTAAACAAACTAAACAAACTACATGACTTAACCTTTGTATATAATATTGCAAGCACTTGAGTACTCAAATCAATGTGACGTTAGCATGCATCAGTGCCTAACTTTCAGGATGTACAACGTGTATTCATGTCAATTTTTTTTTTTGCAAAAAATCCTGCATAAATTATATGTTGAGAGACGAGACTGCCTGACATTAATAATTTCACAGTACCATGTGTTTTATTTGTTGTGGTTGTTTCTCTTTCTCTTCAGCTTCAACTAGAAGTAGCCATTCAAGATGCTTTCTTGAAGTTTATGGCAACAATTCTCAAAGGCTACGAGTAAGTGACGCTTGTTTTGTTGCTTTTGATGTTAGGTTTAGTGAAGGTCAATAAGGGCTGGTTTACACTAGCAATTGAATCTGAGTTTGAAGGGCAGAATGTCCTGATTGCTATGCCTCTGAACATCCAGTATTGTTCCACGGAATCCAATTTTTTCCATTGTGAAGCCAAGTTTTGTTAAGTTTGATTGTTAATTGTTATCTGTACCTGTTAAAGCTGTACATGATTGTGCAGGTTTATGCTACAGACCTTTTAAACCAACTGACTCATCACTCATTTTCCAGGTCTTTCTTAAAACCTATTACCTCAGCACCAACACAAGAGACATGCGATTTGACATCACTGTTTGACCTTGAGGGTATGTACAGGCGTATAGTTTGATCGTGAAACAAATAAAAAAAGGCTTAACACCCTTAGGGCCCCTCTGTAAATCACCTTACAGTGACGTTGGTATCCTAATCAAATATTATTATATTGTTGTTCTGTTATAAAGCACGCAAAGAAGTGATGAAAGCATGAAATAATTGTAAAGAAAAACACGAGCTGCAGGCAGGTGTTATTTTCTACTTTGCGAGTGCTCTTTTCACCTCCTAATACCTCTGTATAGCTACATTGTAGACTATGTGCAGTGACCCTCTTTTCCCTTAGTTTGTTGAGCGAAAAGCGGAAAAAATGCGAGTTAGACAAATGGCTGCACGGAAACTGGGGGCCATGCAGCCATTTTTCCTCTCGCTTTTTTGGCTTCTCACTCGACGAACTAATTGGGAAAAGAGAGACTGCTCGTATTTTACTGCGTAGCAGATACAAGAGATGTGGAAGGATTATGAGCACATACACGCGCACCCTGTACAATTAGCGCCCTATATTATTACCGTTCCTTCAATTTGCGGCTGCTATGCAGACTACTTGACTTCCGAAGTGTTTTACAACAGGACAAAGTAGGATTACGGCTTTTTCATCTCTTTTGTATTACAATGCATACATATGTACATATACACTGTATTTCTCGAGAAATTAGCTAAGCTGTTTTGAAAGTTGTTTACATCTACAATGACTTGTGTGCATGGAATGGCACTACTGGAACTTTAATAAATTCTAAATAAGGGATATTTGTCAAATTCAACACAAGTACGTACAACTTTGCATCTACATAGAATAGGCCATTTTGCCTCTGTTACAAACAAAATGAGTCCTGGTGCACAACATGTCATGTGAAAATGAGTTTTACTCGCATGTTCATTTCATGCAATCAAACTCATTTTCACACCTGGACTCGTCTTGAAACAGAGGCAAAAGGCAACTCGGAAATGGCGTATTTAACAAGTGGATTTGCCCTTTATAGTTAGGTCGCTTACCGTAATTATCGTTACTGGTTTGATAAAAGCACCAATTTTTGCATGCAGGCTCTTTTCTATATCTAAATCAAATTTAGTCGTGGCTCCATCCGAAATTTTTTTATATTTGATCCAGAATTAAACAATAACGTTTTGAGCTCATTTGCATAAATTCAAAATGGCGCTGCTAAGGTTTAAAATTTCAAATAACCTGAATTTATCCTCACCTGTTAAATAAAATCAACCTGTGTTTGTGCAAGCCTTTACACTGATCAGTTTATGAATGCTATCTGTTCAAAAGCTTCCAAAATTGCACGTTTGCCAAATTTGAGAGTATTTGTTTACTGAATTTTCATGGTGTCCATGGTAACTGCACACACAGCAAACGTACCCCCATGCTAAAGTACTTGAGATAAACTTGTCAAAAGGCAGTAAGTTAATATGTATTCACCAGATCTAAGCGTTCAACATGTATCATTAACACCATTTCACTAGCTTGTTGCGTGATCTGCTGTAGAAATTGCACTTGCAGTTGCAAAGTGGTGAACACTTGAGTTGGGCTTTGCCACATTTGCAGCGGGAACAGTCGCCTTTACAGGAACACTTTATTAGTTCTTGACAGGCCTTAGAAAGCTCTTGAGCTGTCAACCAAACCGGGACCCACGCACTTGCCACTTTCTCCCAAACAAATTTCGCTGGTGAAGGGACCACTTGCTGTGCTTCAGTACTTGTAGTACAAGTCCAGATTGAAGGCTGGTACACCGCCCTTCTGGTGTGTTACAGCAAAGCATTCTGTGTCGGTGGCATCTTCTTTAGTTTTGGCGTTCGTGAGACAGAAGAGTTCTCGGCCTTGTTTGGTTAATGGAAAGTGAAGTGCTCACTTTGTCATATACAATGACAATTAGCCGCTCGATCTTACGGAAGTGCTCACAGTCGCCATCAAGGGACTAGTGTTTCTGTAACCTCTTCAAACGCCAGCCTAGCCTTCCAGAACGAATTCCTCCATTTTCCTCTTAAACCGGACGTAGTGTCACACCCAGACAAAGCGTACAAAATTGACAGTGCCTAAGACTTGCTTGCTCCAAGAGGCTGTTGCAGATAGCGTTGATGCTGCATAGCCTGTAGCTCTTGCCTACGCCAAAAGCAACCCAGATGTCAGCTAAAGGCTGAGACTGTAACACTGTGAAATACACCAACATGGACAACTACTGAACGTCAGTGTCAACAGTGCGAACCTGCACAATCTTTGTGTCGACTTCTTCATGATTGCAGTTTGGCATGGGACTGGGCGCACATTCTGCGTCCACCGATTCGTCTGCTGTGATGTAAACGGCCTTGCCTTGTGGGAAGACAAAGTTTGCCTCTTTAGATGTCAGAAAAGGCAAACAGCTCTTTCTTGTTCAATGAGTCACGAGAAAGTCCATCCAGTTTCGTGGAAGCTTGGTTTCTCCGGACACCTTTCTGCGTATCCCCTTTCTTCTCTTTTCACGAGTAGAATTCTTTAAACTTTCAGGACTGTATGTGTCCCACACGACGTTCAATCTTCACTTGCAGTGCCTTGCAGCTCTTTCTCCTCCTTCTCTGAGGGATAAAGACCTCTTCTGCGTACTCGTTGAAGGTTATGATACCAGTAATTGGTAGGCAGTGGACGACTACAGCGCCATCCAGTACTATGCAGTCGAATTAATCAGGAGGCGTAGATTGCGCGCTGAAGCGGTTCAATGCGTTTCATCAGTTCAGTTTGTGCCAGGCAAATAAAGTTTGCCAAACTCTGACAAAGAAGGTGGACAAGACTGAACTTCGTGAGAAAAGGATTTTCCAAAGGGCATTTCAAAGCTTCTGAGGTTTTATTCTAGTATATAAAGGCTCCAGTCTAATTCCATGTTGTGCGGCCACAAGCTACAAGTGCATCGTTATTACAATATAAATGTTGTCGTACTAAATGTAATTTCACCCTATTCAGACCGGGGGGGGGGGGGGGGGGGAATCTTCCCGCCGCGCCGGGAGATTGCCAGTAATAACGTTTCAGACGTTTTTAATATCGAAGTAAAAGCCGCAAAACTTTTCGACTTAACCTAAAATTTAACTGCGAACAATTTGGTATGACATGACATTTTGACAGGCATATTATTCTTTTATTGGTTTTGTTTACTTTGAAGTCATTTTTGATGGTTTTCTGTCATTTTGGACAAATCAAGAAATCCAAGATGGCGGCTGTTCGGAAGTCATGACGTCATATGATGTCATCGACTCGTGTTTCATACGTCAAAAGGAACATTGTTGGACGTACTATGTACCCTCCAAGTTTCGTTGTCGTAGCTTCAATCATCGTGGAGAAACGGAGGGGAGGGGGGCACCCCCGGTCCGAAAAGACCAAAAAGCCCTGGTCTGAATAGGGTTAAAATCCAATTTAAACGAAAACGATAAAATAACTTTTAATGTTCTAGACCACCTCAGTTTTCTGAACTAAGTAACTGCAGCATTACTTACAGAACAGATCAATATTTTATCCAGTCCCATCAACATTGCACCGAGCTATAAAGATGGAGTCTGTAGCGGCGCAAGTGAGTTTGCATATGATCAAATTGCTGAGCGAATTGTGCATATTGCAATCAAAAATTAAAGTGGAGCCACGGATAAAATGTTTCAGTAGTCTTTCAGGAATCATCCTGCAAATTTTGGTGCTTTTATCAACGCTGTAACGATAACTCCAAAAATTTACGCTAAGCGACCTGACTATTAAGCCAAAGCTTTGATTTGTAATTACTGTATTTTATCTTTGGGTAGGTTTTCTCAAGAGTCGTCCCAGTTCGCAGGCAAAGTTTTTCCAGACTATGTCAAGGACACAGGTAGTGTAACCTTCAAGTTGGTGCTTCCTTTGCATCCATCAGGGATATCATTTGACTACAATTACAGTCAAACCCAGTTGTATTGGACAACACTTCCTGTGGTCCCTAGCTCATATATTTTCTCTTAAATTAACCCTTTCACTCCCAGAGTCAAACCTTGAGTCAATAAATGTGGTTGTACTTTTGGAGTCTGTGGATGAAACCCTAGTGTGTGACCATTCAACTGAAAGCTATTGAGCAATACTTCCAAGTGGTGCTGTTTGTTTTTGACAATTTTGCAAATGAAATTCAAGATGTTTTTCCTCAGTTTTGAACTTAGCACTCTTAGGAGTGAAAGTGTTAACCCGCTTAAGTCGGACACCTTGTTAATTAGTACGGACAGTTTCTGTGGTCCCTAAGGCGTTCAATACACTGCTGGTGCACATGGGAGGGGAGGGTTAGCACACTCCTTACCTGTTTTACTTGGGTTTTTTTTACAGATGTTCAGCAGGTTTATTGAGCAGAGATCATTTGTGACAGCACAAGACTCTTTACTGGCTTTCTTTGACAACTGTTTAGAAAAAGTAAGTTTCTGAAGCTCAAGCTTTGTTGATTCCTTAGTATTGCACTGTGCATCCTTACTGCGCATAATTACGCCTTTCTCGTAAACGAGTATGATGACTTGTCTTTTGTTTCGCACATTTTAAGTCTAGCAATCGTCCTCTTTTTACACAATGAGTATAGACCAATTTCCATATCAGAAAACTAAATTATCACTGGATGGGAATGTGAACTTTCCCAGTACAAACACAACGTTTGCCATTTGTATGGCAAGGAGTTATTAGGCATGTTAAGGTGATCATATCTGTTTCGCGAGAAAGGTGACCTATTCTTTTTTATTTTGAAACATCACATCGGATTGATCAACAAGGAAGAGGGGCAGGGGGGTCTTATTATCAGGAGAGATCATTTTGCGTTTCAAAAATGTTTGGAAGGGATAAATTTTGCGTCTGAAAAAAATTAGGTACATAACGGAATACTGCATGGTAAATCTCTGTAAACATAACGATATGGAACACGAAACAAGTTATACAGTCATCAAATGAGCATCATAAGTCTCTGAGTATACTTGAAATACAAAACAGTGGAGCAGCAATAACTTGATCGCATAATTATATACTTCTTGAATTGCACAATGTGTGAAATTGTGTACATTGCATTATAGCTTGAAACGTCACCTGAAAGCCGTCTTGTTGAAGTGGACGAATCAGTAGCAAGGTATTGATGACATTTTGACATGAAAATGGAAGTAGATAGAGATGGCAGGATTTTATACTGTAGAGCACTTGTTCAATAGGTGCCAGAAAATACTTTCAAGACATGCAGGTGTAAGAAAGCATACCAACCTTCATACATGTATCTACAATAGGTTTGACAGAAGCTCATAAGCCGTCCCAAGCATCTGCATTTCCCTAATATGTTCGGAACAATAATTAAACTGTATACGCCTTATTCGATGATTTAACATACAATACGCGCGGGTATTTTGCGAGTTGCGTATTTTGTGAGCAATGAGCAAAATGTCCGTGCGTATTACATGTTAAACCATCGAATAAGGGAGTTATTATTCCACCGCAAAATTTCCCTGCTATTTTCCGTATTCGCTCTGTTCTAAACTAGTCAAACCAGGACACGACAGTGTAATACGCTCTCATATTTTGCGTGTTCTCTTGACATTATATGGTGAAATGACGTAATAGTGGAATAATAATGGGGTTATTCCTGCCAATCAATATCACAAAAAATAAATAACTTTTGACCTTTCTTGGAAAAATCGCAACATTTCTTGTCTTCAATGCACGAAAATAGTGAAATAAAACCCACACGAAAATAAAAGGCATTAGGGTATTGAAGAAAACGTTTGTTGTTTAACAGGGGTGGTCAGAGGACTTATGTTGTCACGCCACCAGATGTTTCTAACATGGATAAAGGAAAGCTTTATTCGTAAGTATACCTTTTTAATCAATACTCTTAGAAAAAAGATTTAGAAGGGAAAAAGCCATCCTAAGCGTCTAGTACGTTTCCCTCATGTTCGAGACAATGCTGGCGGTTATTCCCGCCAAAAAAGACCTTTCTTGGAAACATCGCAACATTTCTTCTGTTTCTTCTCTTGTTCTTGTCAAACACTGACATCTCATCAATACAGAATGGTATTGGGGTTTTTTCTTGGCTTGCATGTTTACAACTGTATGTAGCCTGCAGAACAGGCGATTAAGCTTCTTTTTTTGTTTACAATAGAGCATGAAAATTATAACCACTGTTCATTGTAAAAAAGAAATAGTAATTCATTTGGACACTGTTGTAAGAACATTTTGTTGTTGTTGTTCTCTAACAGGTACCCGGTGTTCCCAGTTTTGAATCTTCAGCTCATGAAGCCAGAGAAGCTATCGCTTCATGCCCAGTCAGCAATGACCCCACCCGTGTCCCCTGTGGCCAGAAGAACCAAGGCTGAAAGGCATCAGTCAGTTTTGGTAATGCAAACTTACCTGTCATAGTCTTACGAAAATTAAAGGAATGCTTGGTCATTCATGTTGTGGGAGTTGCGGTAGCCTGAGATCAGGCTCCGAGAGAAATCAGCGTGGACTGGGGCGGGAACGAAGTCGCCTTCGTTCCCGCCCCAGTCCGCGCTCGGCGATTTCTCTCGTAGCCTGATCTCAGGCTAGAGTTTCGGTGGCGTGATGGACTCTGCAAAGAACCTTTTATTTAGTGACATTCCTGTTTCCGTTGCACAATCTAGCGGTGGTAATAAAAAATAGACGGCAAGACTGATCCTGGCTGCAAATATATATTTTCTTGAAAGGACATTGTCCAACTAAGTCACCATTTTGGTCGGACAAAACAAAAATGAGGTCTGTACTGCTTGATAAGCGAACCTGCTAATTTAACGCGTTGTCATCGCAGACTAAACTACATGTAGTTTGCGTTTAGAATAAAACTCGTTAGCGTTTGCGTTGGAAGGCAAAAAACGTTGTCCGGACATTAGTGTCCAACCAAAGTTGGTATGTCATCGGACATTGGCAAATTTTCGTCGGTCATTTTCCGATAACCGACTGTTATTTGCAGCCCTGCTTACGGCAGTAAAAGTAAGATGCAGAAGATTAAAGCAAAAACGTAGGATATACAAATTATTATTGCCCGATATTTCGGTTTGGAAAACAAACCTTCGGGGGCTATAAGAACAAAATGAGTAAATACGTTACAGGACCATTAACACAAACGTTTAGCTAATGTGAAATAAATGATAATGATAGGTCAATAGCTAAACGGGAGGGGAGCCGCGAGGAATAAATAGACGTGACGAACTGCCGCTGACAATGACATCTCGAGTATTTTACTGACCAGGTCGGCAATTCTCAACGTTTTGTCGCTGTGGTCTTGCCAATTTTATAGTTTTTAGTACAATTTAGCCTCGGCCTTGTGTAAGCCTCAATTCAGCCATAATCAGATGTAAGATATTAGTTAGAGACTTTGTGTACATAATCGGCTCATTAGGCCATAGAGTTTCAAGTTTTATTTTTTAACCTATTACCTTTGTTCTTTTTTCAGATGGCAAAAAAGAACTCTGGAAGTCCCATCAACTGGGCCAAGTGAGTCAAGATTGTGTATTATTCTCTAGCGTCTGTTATAAAACGTAGTTAAGTACTGTCAACTCTTGTTATAGCGGACACCCTCGGGTCGTAGTTCGGAGCCCGTAATATTGAGAGTCTGCAATAGCGGGAGTCATTTTCAGTCAAACCTCTGTAGCTTTCGCTGGATTTTGTCCGTAATAACGGAGTGTCCGCAAGGCGAGAGTTGACTGTAGGTCTGATCAGGTTTTCTTTCATGTTTAAAAACACTTTATTTGACAGTCCGTTTTCTGTCCTATTTGATACCTTTGTAGGTGCTTATTAGCTCATTGTTACAGTCTTTGGTTCATTCATCTACCTGCATATGTGAAACGTCACCACAACATACCTAAAGTCTTATACGTGGCCTTTGAGGTAAGTCGGCTTTTGAGTTATACGTGGAGTTTCAGTACAGTCGAACTTGCGCCACCTCTCTACAACGGCCAGGATTATTCAACAACAACAACAACAACAATTTTTATTTTGCATTTATAAAAATTAGGTTACATTTTTTGAATAAATTATTTTAATAGTAGTTCGTAATAGTATTTGAGTAATTAGCTAATTATAGTAAATGCCTAGAGGTTAAATGAACTGGAGGGTTTTCTAGTTAACCTCTAGCCTCTGCCGATCCATACACTTTACTCTTATTGAAACCTCCCTGCAATGGCCATCTCTCTACAACAGCCAGGATTTTTCGTCCTCGCGATCGTATGCCGATTCATACACTTTATTGTTATTGAAACCTCACAACAACGGCCACCTCTCTACAACCATCAGGTAATTCTGCCACAAGGTGACCGTTGTAGAGAGGTTCAACAACTGCATGATTCTCACACAATCACTTTTCATTTTAAATAATAATCTTCTGGCCTTTACAATCTGTTTATGGCAGATCTTGTGCAAGATGAAGAAGAAAGGTGTCAAACTACCAGATGAGGTGGGTCTTATCATAAAACGTTAACACTTTCACTCCCAGAGTCAAACTTTGTACCAAGTAACACAAATGTAACTTTTAAGTCTGTGGATAAAACCCTAGTGCATTACCTTTCAAGTGAAAGCTATTGAGAAGTACTTTCATGCGGTACTGTTTGTTTTTCAGTATATTCAAAAAAATATAATATAATATATATTTTTTTCAATTGAAAGTTTGGCACTCTTGCATGGGAGTGAAAGTCAGTTTGAGCGAGCGAGTGCTGAATATTCCATCGAGTGTTTATAAGCCACCATCTTGGATTAGGAAAACATTGGAGGGTTGGGGCGAGTACAAAACAACGGACAAGGGGGTGGGAGTTAGGCAGATAGGCCAGTGAGGGGCTAAACACTCCAAGGAGATAAACCATCACTGCACTGCAGGCTAACCAGCGATATTGAATCACAGATGGTCTCCACTTTCTTGTTGTTCGTGTTGCGTGACGAACCAAAATAAAAGGGCTACAAAGGGGCAAAACAAGCTATCTGATTTCTTAACCCTCCGTTTCTTTTCATTAACAGGTGTGTTACCGAGTGTTAATGCAGCTTTGTGGACAGTACGGTCACCCAGCCCTCGCTGTAAAGGTGAGCATTTACAGGTTCAATTTAGACCTGTCAGACTGATTAATTTTTTGTGTTGGTTCACTGAACAGCCTGATCATGAATGAGCTATACCTGACCCTAAAACATTTCCCCCTTTTCAAACCAAAATGGCAAAAATCTGTACCCTATTTCAGACAAGCAGGCAAAACATACCCAATTTGAGACCAAAATGTTCAAAATCTATACCCATTTTCAGACCAAAACGGCTCAAAACCTATATAATACCCTTTGGGGCGGCATATACCTATATAGGGGAGTAACCCCCGGGGTCGAAACCCCTTTTATACCGGAACTGGTTTATATCAATGTTTACTCTCTCTGTATTAATCCATTCAGGTTTTGTTTGAGATGAAACATCAAGGAATAACACCGAATGCTGTCACATATGGGTACTACAATCGGGTAAGGAGATCAAATGAATGTCAATAAAGTCACAAGGAACTGAGAAGAGGAATCACATGGTGTTATAAACAATTTCACGGAACAAACACCCTTTTGAAAGATTGCACGAATCACAAAATGTATCCCTGTCTATATTTTATAAGTTGTGCGCTTGATTTAGGTCTGTCCCTGAAATTTTATGCCCGCATAATCTTGTTACGTTGAAAGGAGGATGAAGTAAATTGACGTCTCTGTTCGCATGCTCAATTTATTCCCCGCTAGAGAGTCAAGCCGAAAAATTCCATACTGATGACGTTGCTCTACAGAAGTCTGTGCAGTGTCTCTGATTGGTTGTTACTTGCATGTGAAAAATCATAACCGGGCAGCAACCAATCAGAGACAAGTTACATGCAAAACGAGGATGACAATTGCTGAGAGTTGGCCCTCGTGAGAGTTTTCTTCAACTCTCATCGACTATCATCACCTCGGGCCAAACGAGAGCGAGAGTTATCGACAACTTTCAAGAAAAATTCGAGCAGGTTCAAATTCGATGGGAGGCGGCGTGGCCGAGTGGTTTAGAGCGCTGGATTTGAAATCTGGAGGTCCCTGGTTCAAATCCTCCACCCTGCCGCTAGCTGGATTTGCTCTCGGTAGTTCCGAGTTCAACTACTCGGCCACGCTTTGTAAATAGCCAACTGGACAGCCTCCCACCAGTTGGGATTCTTAACAAGTTTATGTTCTATTTACAATATTTGTTTGTTCATTTACAGTGTCCACAATTAGTACAGCAGTGCTAAATCCTCTGACACTTAAATGAAGTTGTTTATTTATTTTATTTTATTTTTATGAGAGTGCACAAGACTTGACGAGAGTGTGTGAGAGTTTCAGGCCAAACAAGAGCGACAGTTTGAACTCTCAGCCTTGTTTGGCCCGGGCTTAAAGCTAATTCATGCGTGTTTTAGTTACTTCATTCCAGTTTTCTTCCGATTTTCTCTTCCGTAGGCTGTGATTGAAGGGAAATGGCCATCTAACACAACCAGTTCCCACATGTGGAATAAACTGAGGAATTTCTTCGCTGCCGTGTACGAGCTGCAAAGACTGGCAAAACTAGCCGCGCAGAATAACAAAGAAGGTGAACTTTGACGCTTGTATCGCTTAACATAACTTTTTTCTAAAATGCTTAAAACTCTATGACATCAGAGAGATTAGGGAGTTAAGCATTCCGTTGGTTTCTCCAGCGAACGGCTAAAATCCTGCGTTCGCCGTTTTGAAAGCGAATAGTTTCTTGTATATATGTTTTGAACGTGAGAATTTTTTCCAATTTTCTGATGGATTTATTTAATGATTTTGCGAGGAAAAGAAACAGAATCAACGTTAAATACCGTAGAATGTGGTGCTATAAATCTCTATTGCTGTAAACATAATGTAAAGTAGTCCACAACACGCTCTGTTCATGGTACCTTTCCCTACTAATAACGCATCATAGAAAACAGAACTTCGTCTGTATTAAAGATGAATTTGTTACTTGTCCCCAGATTCCTTGTCCCCATCAGGATCAAGCAGCGACTTGGATCTCACAGATTCACCCAGACGAACCACGACCCTGAAAAAAGCTGACCGGTCACGCACGCCGTCACGCGAGCGCGAAAAGGCCTTGTCACGCGAACGCTTGCTGGACTTGGGCGAGTCGAACGACAATGAAGGTAGACGGACGCCGGAGAGAGAACTCAAATCACAGCGTGAAAGAACAATAAGCGAAATGTCCACCGCTTCCGAAGCGACAGATATTCTGGACCTTTCTACAACGTCCATTGACGGTGGGGCTTTCTCCGCGCTCAGAAAACGACAGTACGGGCGAACTATCAGCGAAACGTCAGTTCTTTCCGCCGGGTTTAGTGACGGCTCGCGACATTCACAGCTGTACATCAACGCGAACAGTGAAGATTCTGATCCGTACGAGTACACGACCAAGATGTTGGACGATGTTATCTTTGGCCTTCCCCTTGGCTTGCAGCCCGACACTGTGCTTGAAGCAGTGCTGTGCACCTGTCACCAGTGTGTCAAGTGTGGGCGGTACTTGTACGATGAGGAGATCTTGGCTGGGTGGACTGCGGACGACTCCAATCTAAACACAGGGTAGGAGTTTATTTCATTTACTTTGGTTTTCGTCCTGAAGTTGCTAAGCAACCTGACGTATCCTCATTGCGCTATGCTGGTGTGACTATTTTTAGCCTGAGATCAGGCTCCGAGAGAAATCAGCGCTCAGTCCGCGCTCGGCGATTTCTCTCGGAGCCTGATCTCAGGCTAGACTCTTTTCGGATTACTATTGAGTGGTCGCGCTGTTTCTTGATTGGATAAAAGGATTAGGAAACTCTTCGAGTGCCTCAACGAAGATTTGCCAAAACCGGCACTTGTTTCCCCAACTGAATATGTTCGAAACAATGCTAGTGTTCCATAAACTGCTGCTATCCCCCGACTGGTTTGTATCATACATTCAAGTACATAATGCAAACTTTTTATTGAAGGTGTTGTTACACCGGACAATGTTTCATACAACTTGGATTGTCAAGCAATGTTATTGCGGGCCGTTGGGAGACACGCCATGACAACGCATGAAAAAAAAAACTTGATTCTACCGGATTTGTAACCCTTGCTGCAACGAAAAGGTTTCGAGAAATGCTCATTTCAAGGGGTTGTGAGAGATGTTTCAAGACGAATTCCTTAGTGTAACAGCGCCAAAAACAGCGCCTTTGGCGCAAATATTTTTCTTTTGGTGCGAATTTTTCATCGTCAGAGAAGTTTAACTCTGATATGCCTTGTAGGGATAAACGGAACAAATGTTGAAAAATCAGAAGCCCCAAGCGCGAATCGAACCCACGATACCCCGATCTCATGACAGGTGCTCTAACCACTGAGCTACCGAGGCAACCACAATGGTAGACTGCAAAACAGTCTCTCTTTTTCTCGAGATATTGTGCGCGGAATTGAGAGGCGCGAAGCGCCGATAATCCACTCGCGAGCCTCGTAACACAGTGCTCGAAATTAGCGGTCGTCCGGTCGTCCGAGACGACTAAAAAGTGTTTCGGGCAACCATTTTTCAGTAAAACTAAAGGCCCGGTCGTCCGAGAAAAAACCGCCGGACAACCCAGGTACTGAATCGATCGAAGTACTTACGTTACGTTTCTGTGATGTCCAACAGAATAACGAAAAGAAGTTATCAATTTGACACAGGAAAATAGCTCTAAATATAGTGGTAATCTTCAGGTAATAAATGGAAGCAACCAAGGTTGTTAAAATCAACTGAATCGAAGTTTATACACGCAAGTAGCTCACGCAAGTGGCATTCACAGTTTCTGGGTTCAAATCGCCCTATAATGCATTGCAAGCTTAGTGAAAATATTGAGTACATGATGTATGCTGATGGGTTGTGTCTCTGGTTACTTGCGATCGTGTTTGGCTCACGTTAGCTACAAAGTTAGTGGCTAGAAAGTCTTAATATGTAATTTGTTTGTTTTAAAGCTTGTTTTGCAAAAATATTTTGTTTTTATTTTATTTTTGCAACCGTAATGATTTTAAAACACTTTTTTAAGGCTTCTATGGCAACTAAAAATTTGCATTTGGCGACTAATAATTTCGAGCCCTGGACTCAGACATGTTATAAGTGTTGAAACCTTGACACTGAATAAAGTAAACAAGTAGTTACATATATACTAACTTTGTGTGAAACATTGTGAATTTATTATTTGAATTAATGCACTTCAGAGAATTGTGAAAATTGAGTCAAAACTCATAATTAGGCAATAGGTCAGATAATATTTTAAGGACAACCAAGCAGTCATCAGGGCAACCAAAGTCAGGGGTTTGGTTGTCCGGCATTTGGCATAAGGACAACTTGTATTTTTTTTAAATTTCGAGCACTGGTAACAGTCCCGTATTTTCAGCGTCTCTCCCCAATCCCACTCGTAATTTTCACGCTTGTTCCAGATCCTTTTCGGGCCACGTTCAGCCCGACTCTTGCGCTAAAATACGGACTGTTTTGCAGTCTACCACAGTGGAGTGAGTTCTGTGAATATTAGCTCAAGGGAACAAGGATTACCAGACATTTGCTTGCAGGCATCGCGGACTGGGAATTACCTCTGTTGGTCGTCAAGACAACGCTCATGGGACCAGATATTATTAAACCACACAATGTAAAATTGGTTTCTTTGTTTTACCTTGCAGATGCCCTTACTGTCAAACACAGCAAGTCGCAAGCCTTACAGTTAGAATCAGGTACGAAGAGCGTAAAATAAATGGACTGTAGTATTCAAGGTTGAATATTGATAAACGAGATATCTGTCTCTGCGCCGGGAAATAGACCTTTCTCCAAAATGGTCCCCGCAAATTCATATTAA
Organism: Desmophyllum pertusum; assembly: GCA_029204205.1. Classification (NCBI taxonomy): domain Eukaryota; kingdom Metazoa; phylum Cnidaria; class Anthozoa; order Scleractinia; family Caryophylliidae; genus Desmophyllum; species Desmophyllum pertusum. The sequence continues at coordinate 3,605,164 of MU826354.1, forward strand.
GCTGAGCGGAAAATCAATACCAGCACCTGAAAGACCACCTCTTGTTTGGTAATCGTACGAAGTTTCGTTAGGTTAGGTTCTACCTGACTCGAGAAAACGGAAGATGAAAACTGGAAAATTTAGAGACGTTTGTATGACTGGGGGGGTCATACAAATGTCTCTAAATTTTCCAGTCTCGACTACCAAACAAGAGGCGGTCTTTCAGGTGCTGGTATTGATTTTCCGCTCAGTTTAATTTTAATCATTTGGAATTTGCGGCGGCCATTTTGGAGAAAGGTCTATTGAATTACATAAAGCACAGGTACTGAACTCCCTAGAATGAACCGCTACACTTTTTTCTCTTTCCTTCTGGATCCACTGAATTTATATGCCGCCATTCTGTCTTCTCGATTAGGAAGCTAAATGGTGTTATACTTGACTCTTTTTAAACGGATACATCAACGTTATTCTATAGACTAACTTCAGCTTTAGTTATTTATCTCGCTGATGTGACCTGGCAACTAATAAAGGCCAGGACAAACTTGTCGCCGAGAGTTTAGGGACGAGAGTTTTCTTCAACTCCCATCGACTAACATCAAGCGTGGGCCAAACGAGAGAAACTGACTCTCGATGACTCTCAAGAAAAGTTTGAGCAGGTTCAAATTCAATAAGAAACGCACGAGAGTCGCCGAGACAACCTCGTTCCCAGGGTCTACTCCACTTTCAAGATGGCGGCTGAGGCGCGGAGAGCCGCCATCTTGAAAGCGGAGTAGACCCTGGGAACGAGGTTGTCGCCGAGAGTGCAAGAGAGTTTTCAGGCCAAACGTGAGTGAGAGTTTGAACTCTTGTCAACTCTCATTCTTGTTTGCCCACTCTTGTGGAATTGAAACGTGTAACTACCTGTTGCCTCTCTCCACCATTTCCGACTTTTCGTCTTTTCTTGTAGGATTATCGAAACTGTTTTTCATCCCACCCGAGCTCCGAGCTATCATCCAGTATCAATAGCTTCGGAAGTAACGAACTCCTTCCGGGGAATCCCGACGTGGAGCCGAGCTCCGGAAAGCTCAGCAACTCGGTACCAACCACGATTGAATCGAATCTCTTGAAATTCGCCAGTCCCACGCGTCCAATCAGTGCCGCGTTGTCTCCCCCATCCTCCAACCCAGTCCCTATCCGGGCAAGCCATCATCGAATGCGCCACAGCATTAGTGCGCCGTCGAGTGCCAATGCCAGCCCTCTGGGAGTCTCCACGGGAGCCCAAGGCCTGGCTCGTGGTTAAATCAGCGCATGCGCAGTAGTAATAGCACTTGCAGCTACGGGAGTAGTTGGTATGGTAAGTGGACAATGGACATTGATTTGTCAAGATTAATAACCCTGTGTAACTTTACTTCCCTTTCTGTACTCTGTGTTGTGTTGCAGTAAATATGATATATACAGCTGTTTCGAGAAAGGTTGTTGGAAAAAAGCGCACGCGACAATCCCGAAAGGTATTGTGGGTAGTTTTAAGTTCACGGTTCCTTGACTTCAGCGTTTCAGGGAAATCTAAAATGGCAAGAGACGCCATGGACGTATGTTTGCGAGTGCTAAAAGAAAGCAACAAAAGTATTCATCGCGGGTTTGATGTATCTATTTGACTTATTAAAATTAATTGATCATATCCCAGATTACCTTTCGGGATTGTCGCGTGCTCTTTTTCCGTCAACCTTTCTCGAAACAGCTCTATAAGATCGTGAACGGATACCTTACGAATATGTTTAACCACGGGAATGAATCGATCCCTCTTAAGCCTGGTTTTCACATGTCGGGAAAATCCCAGACCATCGGGGATTTTGTTATTTTCCGACCGTCCCAGACATTCCCGACTCAGGGTGACAATGGGAGACATCTACCTCGACGTGTTTTCATAAGTCGGGAATGTCTGGGACGGTCGGGAAATAACAAAATCCCCGATGGTCTGGGATTTTCCCGAGATATGAAAACCAGGCTTAGTTGTTTTCACTTACGACATAAGCATAAACACAAGCAACATACGCAGACGCAGTAACGTGTTGATCATTAGTGCGTTTTGATAGAACAACTGATCAACGTCTGCGTATGTTGCTTCAGATTAAAAAAACACAAAAACAGGATAACTCATTCCATGATATTTAATATTCTTAGGATAAATGTATTCACAACATTTATGTAAACCAGTAGCCGCAGGTTTTATTATTATTATTTTTATGTTGTGCTGAAGACTTGTTCGTGTCTATGAGAGTGGACTCAAGGCTCCTGGGTTGACGTCACTAGCCGCTGGACCCATTCCCCTCAAAAACGCGGCCGTGAACAAAATGGCGGCGTTTTTGGTGACTTTGCCAGGCACAGAAAATAAATCGAGGATTCAACCAAATCCAAAAATTTCTTCGGCAGTAAAGTTTCAAATAACAAGTAAATTTTATTTAAACGAATACAAATTTTTGGGGTTAGTTGCACTTTAATGAGGGAAAATGTACGCTACGTGACCCAGAACTAAACATTGCCTTCTTTATCTCAGTGTCCAGAGCCTCCGGAAGAAAGAGATTTCAATTACGGTCCCGTATCTTATCCTTTGGTTTTGAGAAAGGAACTAGAGAACATGTTTGAAAATGACGGCATAGCTACACTTCAGTTTTCCCGAAGTCGTGACAGAAAAAGAGCATCATCTTTTGGAACTTGGTGAGTGGAGTTTGTGTTTGGCTTTCTATTGTGAGACAGGTTTTACTCTGGCTGGAGTTTTATTTGCTGTTTATCGTGCTGTTAGTCTAAATTAAAAGTCGTGGCAAAACGGTGTGGAGAGGAGACGCTAGTTTTCAACTTGTGTCGACTTGTTGGGCCAGGTCGCGAGCCCTCACGAGTACTCTGAAAAGCAATCGCGCCAGCAAATACGTTATGTTGCTTAGCAACTTCGGGGACGAACACCGCGGGCTCAGTCCCGTCTGGAAGGCGGGATTTCGTCATCAACTGGTACTTGTTCCCCCGCTCTGTTATAGAGCTCAGCAACTTCAGCAAACATTGAATCATATCCAAACCTAAAAATGTTCTAATATATAATCTATCTACAGGTGTGGTATTTCAAGCGGCTTGAACTTCCCTCGCACCTAGCAGATCACGTGTTATCAACGTACCCCAGCAACGAAAGACCCGATAGATTTGAGGTAAGAAAGTGAAAAACCTTTCCTGTATTCATTGAGCGCAAGTTGCTGCAACCAATTTCCTCTCTCTGTATGCTTTAACAATAGTGCCACGTTCAGAAAACTCTACAACGACGCCTTTTGCATGCATAATTTACGGCAGGAGCTGAGACGAGGAGCGTGAAATCCAACCTCGTTCCCAGGGTCTACTCCGCTTTTATATCATATATATAACTTAGTGGTGGGTTGGGTTTGGGTTTCTGTATTCTTACTGGGCTGGGCTGGGTAGATAGGCCTAGCAAGGGACGTAATGTCCTATTGTCTATTTACCCGCCATTGGCGAATTAAGTAAATAAATAAAGATGGCGGCTTGGCGCGGAAAGTCGTCCAGCCGCCATCTTGAAAGCGGAGTAGACCCTGGGAACGTGTTGCGTGAAATCCAGACATCTGCAACCATGTGGCTTGTAGGAAACGTTTCTCTTCTGTTTTCCCGCCACACCAAATAAACTCACAAGGTTAGGTTCATGAAAACACGGCTTTAATGTCGCATCCAACTCGTTTCAACAAAACTCCACAGAACGTCCCGATACGTTATTGACCACGAGGTTCATTTGCTACATTAATTCAGAAACGAGGCTACAGTGTAATGCAATCCATGTAACACAATTATTTTCAGACAGGCTTTCAATGACTCGATTTCATGCTGGACCCGCGACCAGTGGTCGCCCTAACAATAGGCCATTTCAGTTGACTTGGCTCCTAAATACTTCCTTACGGAACATCTAGTATGGCCAGTTTCTTTTGTCCCGAAAAGGAGCTCAGTCAGTCATTTTCTTATTTAAAAATTAATACAGGTACCCGGCACAGCGGCAAAATGAGTGCGCGAGCGTCATTTCCATAGAAACATGCCGGCGGCAAAATGGCGGCAATTTAAAATTCCCGGTATTTGTTTTCATTTCGCGGGAATTTGGCCGTCACGAAACAGAGAGACTCTTCCTTCACATATATTTTTTGGCAAAATAATTATCTTTGCAACAATAGTGAATTTTCCGCTCGAAGTCGAGCGCTCGTAAGTAAAACATGAACTCTTTGAGCTATGTTTTGGGGCTTTCCGAGCATACGCACATATTTTGCCGCTGTTCCCAGGCACCCTGTTTTGGTGGCCCTTTGGTGGTCGCCGGGATTAACGGGGTTCTACTGTAATTAGTGTGCGCATGCTCATATGAAAGAGATATTGACACGCGATCGATCACGTGACAGGAGCGGCGCAGCAACTCGGGGCTTGGTACCCAGGTACTGGTGTCCACATCATGGGACGGTGAAAGAGAAGAGTATGACATGGTACCACTGTACGTGCTCTGGAATGCACCAGGTACGTTGATCAAAATATCAATTCTTCTTGCTGATTGTAACGTCACGTCAGCTTCGGATCTTTTTAGTATAATCTTTGCTTGGAATTCTGTAAATACAGAGTTTGTATGAGCTAGAATTCAAACCTGGTTTTGTCAAGGCGGCCGTAAGTAGAGCTGTCCGCTCAGAGAGCTTCGACTGTGCTAGTAACGTAATGATTTCTTCTGCTCTTGTTTTTTTTTTTTGTTCCTTGTAGCGGACCAGCAAGGTTCTCTGATGGACAAAGGACTCACAACAAGAAAGTAAGACTTGAATCTATACTTACAAAAAGTTGAACAGAGTAACCGGCCGATACTTGGTGTTTTGAGAGACGTTTTGAGATAGGAAATTACATGCCGAATTAATAAAAAGTCATAATAAACGAAATGGCTATTAGCATCTTGTGTGTGTACAGCTGTTTCGAGAAAGGTTGTCGGAAAAAGCACATGCGACCATCCCGAAAGGTATTGTGGGTAGTTTTAAGTTCATGGTTCCTTGACTTCAGAATTTCAGGGAAATCTGAGAAAATGGCACGAGACGCCATGGACGTATGTTTGCGAGTGCTAAAAGAAAGCAACAAAAGTAGGTTCGACAGCTACAGTGTCAGGAACGTACCTTGCTGATCATATCCCGGATTACCTTTCGGGATTGTCGCGTGCGCTTTTTTTCCGACAACCTTTCTCGAAACAGCTGTATACAGAAACGTCTGGTTTTGCGATGCCGTTACTTCATTTTTTCATTCGCTTCATTCAATTCGCGTTTTGTTATGCTTTTATTTTGTACCTCATCCATGCCTCTTCTCGCATAATCAAATACGTTATCTCCCTGTTTTCCCCCTCGAACTCGACAGCTTCGCCTCAAGACTTTCAGTCAAGTTTCTGGAACCCGGTTACATTTTCCTGATAAGGCCTTACTCATCCGTTTTGTTGTTACTGTCTTGTAGTGTAATGCAGTCTGTTGTGGCTCACATACAAGAGAATGATGTTTACAGTCCAACTGTGATCCTACTGGAGGAAAGAAACCGACAGAAAAACATCAACCCAAACGCTAAATGGTAAGCGAGCTCGCTTGATATGGATAAATGGCTTTATCGCTTTCACTCTTAGAGAGTCAAATCTTGAGTATTCCAACTTTACGTCTTTGGATGAAACCCCAGTGTGTGACCATTCAAGTAAAAGCTATTGAGCAGTGCTTTCATGTGGTACTGCTTATTATGCTGTACAAGGTGGTTCTAACGTTTAAGTCTGTGGGTGAAACCCTAGTGTGTGACCATACAAATGAAAGCTATTGAGCAGTACTTTCATGTGGCACTACATATTATGCTGTACAAGCCTTGAAGGTGGTTCTAACTTTTAAGTCTGTGGGTGAAACCCTAGTGTGTGACCATTCAAATGAAAGCTATTGAGCAGACTTTCATGTGGTGCTGTTTTGTTATGCTGTACAAGGTGGTTCTAACTTTTAAGTCTGTGGATGAAACCCTAGTGTGTGACCATACAAATGAAAGCTATCGAGCAGTACTTTCATGTGGTACTGTTTATTATGCTGTGGTTCGTGTAACTTGTGAGTTCCAGTATAAGTTGTGTAGTAAAATAATAATGTTAGAAAATTATTTTTTTAGGAGCGTCTATCGAGAATTGTTGTTCTTGTCACTGACTGCTTGCGGGGCTGAAAACATTGACGTTGGTAAGTGATCATAGTTCTTTTTCTCCTTAATATATCGATACATTTGCAAACAAAGAGGTGAAGAGAATAAATCAAATAATCAACTGATGGATATTGCACCACTGAAAGGAGTACTTCACGATGTGTTCAGTGATTTGTTTTGCGAAACATTTCCTTCAAATAGAAGTAAACCTCAAAATAATAGTTTACTTAGGTGGGAAAACACTAAAAAGCTAATACTAAACCAATAAGAAGCAAGGATGGTTAAAATTGGAGAAGATTGTGGAGGATTACCAACGACGAAATTGACTAATTTTAAGCTAAATTTTTGAAGATGCGGTACCCGTGGCGTGGCAACTTTTAGGATTGCACAAGAGAGCCCCATGCACTTATTTCGGTATCCCATGACAGGCCCCATTCTTTGAGTTCTTTGTCCATGCCCATTTGTTCTACGCCATTATTACTTTGGACCTCCCCGTTTCAGTCTTCAAACTATCCAACGGTGGCACCTTTTAGGATTCCGCAAGAGAGCCCCATGCACTTATTTCGGTATCCCACGACAAGCCCTGCCCCATTCTTTGAGTTCTTTGTCCATTCCCATTTGTTCCACGCCATGATGACTTTAGACCTCTCCGTGTAAGTCTTCCAACTGACCAGTGGAGAGCTGCCAAATTCTTAGAGCTAACATTAAAAAGTATGGAATTCAGTAATTCAAAGTATTTTTTATTGCATTAATCCCCTTTAGATGCCTTCGACAAAGAATACAGACGAGCCTACAAGCGACTGTTCGAGTCCAAGAACTTCTCAGACCTGCTGTGTCTAGAGGACAAAAACCCGCCGGCCAGAGCCGTGTACTGCAGGCGCACGTTCGACACACCTACCCTCCAACCCAGGCTCCCGCAGTACCTCGTCACCACCTTTTCATGAGAAGCTTGGGACAGAGATCTTTGCCCAATCGTCCTGGGTAGGTTATGTGGGGCGTTGGAAAGGTGGACGTTTTCTAAATTATTTTTGATTCCGCGCAAGATCATTTGAGACGGTCAAAGTTGCTGGTGTGTGGTGGTACGGCGGGATAGTGCGTTCGGAAAGAGTTCGGACGCTTTCGTAATTCTTCGTAAGATGGCTGAATTGGGATGGCAGTGAAGCGAGTGGTTTGGAATTTGGACAGGCAAGTCTACCTTTCCAGCTCGCCTCAGCGAAACATCGAAAAAAGGGAATAAGGAAGCGGAGTAAGTTGTGGGAGTGATCGGATTTTGAGAATTATTTTTATCTTAACCAAAACACATGCGCAATAACATGGTTTGGTTGTGAACAGAATTTCAGCGTTGCATTTGCATGTAACTATAAACTTTCATACGTGGCGTCTTCTCAGTGTCTGAATTGTGTTGGCTAAGGTATACACTTTCTTTTAAAAGATCCTGTTGCACGAAACAAGTTTTTCGTGAAACTGCGATGCAGGTTTGACAGGTTTCTCCAAGAAGCCACACGCGATAAACCAATTAGAACTCGAAGCGCGGGAAAACATGTAACCGCTGGCAAGCGCGAGAAAAAAGGTAACTGATGGCAAGTGCGGGAAAACATGTAACCGCTGAAAAGCGCGGGAAAATATATAACCGATGGCAAGCGTGGGAAAACATGTAACCGCTGAAAAGCGCGAGAAAATATATAACCGATGGAAAGGGCGGGAAAAGATAAGCAAGTTATATCACATTGTTTTTGGTTTTGCTCCCGTTTGGCTGAGCAAAGAATTCGTAATTCGTAAAATAATGTAACCAGCTTAGCTAACGCAATTCAACCAAAAAGTCTTGATGGACAAAAGCCATGATTTTGCATACATTTGAAATTTATATTTTCAATCGTTTTTCTATTAATAATTTGTTGCTCTTAAGAGGATTATAATTAACCTCGAGCGGAATTCATCTTCCTCAAGATTTGTACCAAATAAAATAACATATATGGTGGCTTTAATGTTAAGAACAAGTAATGGCGTTTAGAATCAAATTCCAAAGTGGAATTTTATTCATTGATCGTGCCAACACGATTCTTACGTAAACTTTTACAAATTTTAACTACTCACAAACAAATAATTACAAAATTTGAAAACGTCTACTCTAATATATTTGTAAACGTAGTGTCTTCGCTGAATTTTACGCTTTAGCAAAGTGAATTGGGATTTTGTCGAATAAAGAGTGCAGTCGTGGAATAAGCACCTTATTTGGTCAGATTCTCGTCTGTGGAAATGAACTGAGCCCGCAGTTGTCGTCAGCTGGAGAAGTTGCTAAGCAACGTGACATAAGCTACAAACTGACGTGAGAACTGTCGGATTGCTCGTGTTGATTCTGATTGGTCAATATTATACTAAGCGGAAACTTGTCGGGTACGTAAACGAAGATTCAGCCAAATATGGTATGGTTCACCACCAGCAGGAGCATATCACCCTGGAGCCTCTATCTCTCTTATTGTACCTATGACACGGCGTAGTTACACCTCGAGTTATTTTTAGAATTACTTTTGCCGCGAAAATCACCCGTTGCCAGCACGAGGACGAGGTTGTCATTCATGTTTCAGATTAAAAATAAAATCATGAATGGACGAGAAGAACGTGGAATAAAAACTAGAACGGTGGAACGTCGTTACTACGAATTATCATTATTGTCCGCGGACGTACATGGAAATCTTTTTCCGGGAGAATGATTCTAAAAATAGCCCAAGGTGTAACTACGCTGTTGTCATTAATCAGTACAGATAGAGGCTCCGGGGTGATATGCTCCTGTCACCACTAAATTCTCTCCGACTCCGATTGCAACAATTCTACCACGTGACACGGTAGTGGTGGTGCAGGACAAGGCGGTGGAAACAATTTAGTATTGAATAATAAAAACAACAGACTATTCCAGTCTCTGAGCTATCAGCTGATAGTTTTCCGTTGGAAATTTTGATGCTCTGAAAACTAGAGTACAAACTAGCCCTCGGACTTCGTATGAAAGTACTGGTTGTTTGTTCAAAGTTCCTCGGAAACTATCAGGCGATAGTCTCTCGACAGAAGCATATTGTTGCAACAGAGGTACAAGGAGAATGAAAAGCGAGCTATTTTGTAATTGCTCGGTCAAGGTAGTTTTAGGAAATTTAAACTGCGATCAGGCGTTCTTTTCCCTAAGAAAAACGAAGGAAGAAAACGATCGATAGTAAAGAAACAGGAGGAGGTCCTCTGATCGCATGTTTTGGGAAATTTTGATGAAAGGCATGTGGGTGGAATTTTACGCGAAAATGCGATTTGCTGTAATTGTGAAATAGTATATAGTGCTTGAAAATGCCGCTAACTAGCATAAGTTAAAGAATGTACATACTTATTAATCAGGTCAATGTTTTTAAAGAAATTGTACAGCGCTTCTAAATCGTGAAAATTAAACTATTGCAAAAACTTGTGTTTATCAGTGTGCAATAAAAAAGTTGTGCTTTTTAATCGTAGTTTGATTTTGTTGGTGTTAGGGGTGTGGTGATCTGTTTGAGCTCTGGCCGGGGTCATTGTGTTGCGATTCTTGGGCAAGATACTTTACTCTCACAGTGCCTCTCTTCACCCAGGAGTATAAATGGATACCAGGGAATTGTTAGGGAAACCTGATATAATTACTGGGGGGGAGGGGGTAACCTGCGATGGACTAGCATCCCATTCAGGGGTGCTACTGAATCCGGGATAAGCACCGTCTGTGTGAGTAGACCTGTCTTACACAGGGTTCGTACAGAGTCTGGAAAAGTATGAAAATCTAAGTAGTTTTCCAGACGCGGAAAAAAATACGGAAAATCAATTTACTATCCGAAAAGATTCTGGAATTTTGGCCAAGCTGGAGAATGTGTCAGCCAGGTAGTCAATACGTGCGATTTTACTCGTTACATTTAGTCTGGAAAGGGGAAAATGGTTTGGAAAAATATATGGAACTAGTGTTGAAATGCGTATGCAAAACTGTCCCATGTACGAACCCTGATACAGTTCATGTGTCGCATCAACCCTTCTACTATCAACTATGATAAACGTATTGTTTCTCCTTACGATATCGATACATCGTCAAGCAGAAAGTTGACGACAAGAAAAGAAAGAAATCAATTTGATGTATCACCAAATTCTCAGAACTGAACCTCTAGGGCCGAATATTTAAACGTGGCCAACCTAAAAATGTATTTTGAGCTACGTCACGATATTTTGAGTCATTTTTGCGAAGTGTAAAATCACCTTTAAATTGAAGAAAACCTCAAAATAATAGTTTACTAAGGTAGAAAACACCAAAGAGGTGATAATAAACCAAACAGGAACAAGGATGGAGAAGATTAAGACGGACAAAATGCGCCATGCATCCGTGACGTAGCTCCTTTAACGTCATTTACAGTAAATCCAGTTTAGGAGGTGTATAACAGAGACAAAAAATAATTAGCTACTTAAACCGACCTGCTTATAAGTTGGTTTAGACCTCATTAAATTCAACCCCTTAGAGACACTTATCGACACTGACACCCTGATTGAGCTTGGTCAACCTCGTTCCCAGGGCTCTGGATCAACGGCTTATAACGGAGTTTGCAAACAGCTAGTGTCCCGGGTTTCTTGTTTGTTTTTCACACTGTATGGCGTTCACATTTTACCAAACCAATATTGCGTGGTCGAAGCATTTGTCGCAGAACATCGAAAGGCTGGGTTTGATGAGTATGGCGGAAGATAATATCCAAAGTTCTTTTCTCGAACTATTCCCTCGTTAGGTTGTCCATTAAATTCACAATTGTGTTTTTTACTTTCATAGCTTTTTATATATGGTGGGATTGATTTCTTGGTAGCTGTAAAAGCAGTGCAGTTAATGCACTGATTTCCTCGGATATTGATGAACTCGTAAAGCTTGCACTCCTTACTTGTGGCCAGAACTTCTTCCATGACGTCATAATCGTCAAGCAGCGCGCGAAGGTAATCCCGGAAGTCGATGCCGATTGTTTGAAAATCACAAGTTGCTCGCCAGTGGGTGGAGTGGGCTCGGATTAACTTCATATCGGCCAGTGACAGACGGTAACTTGACCAGTCTTCAGGAGATACTTCATTTACGGGAAAGTCTTCAGACAGTGGCTTGTTGCTGAATGATTCATTTTCCGAGTTCTTTTGGCTTTTCTCGAGCGAGTAGCTTTGTACTAGGGTCCAGGCCGCGCCTGGTTCTGAATGGAAATCACAATAAACATTCAGAATGCCGTTTGTCTCATTGCGTATTTGGTAAATTCCATTCTCGTGACGTCCAGACAGTAACATGTCGTGACATGAACGTAGCGTTTTGTGACATCTGTGACCGGTATAACCAGGCGGGCATGCGCACTTGAATCGTCTGGCTCTGACGTCACACACTTCGTGACAAGTGCCACCATTTTCGCATGGAGATGATTGACAGCATCCGTTGTGGCACGAGTCATCTGAACAGATCTGCCAGGCAGGCTGAAAGATAGGAAAACAGAATTTCACTTATTTTTGTGATTTGCACGATATATAATACATACAAATAGATTTCCATAGAGTTATGGTAACACGAGTGAAAGTTTGAGAGAACGAAAAATGCGCAGGCGAATGTTTCCACAGCAATTTCAAGTTCTCCCAAACAATCACGAGCGTTACCATAACTCTATGGAAACACAGGGAAAACGTTTTATTTTTTGTTTTATGAAATAAAACAAGAAGCAATTTTCTATGTTTCCATAGAGTTATAATAAATGTTTTTTCAGCCAATCAAAGCGCGCGTAGTATCTGGTTTATTTCATAAAAAGAGATATTGCACACCCGGGGTGTCTAATCGAACAAAATCGAACTGAAAATCTAGCCTGCGTAGCAGGCGCTGAGTAAAAAAGAACGCGAGTTTTTTAGGCGCGCGCGCGAGAAAAGACGCGCGAGGAAGGACTGAGAAGCGTGGGCGAAGGAGACGCGCGAGACGAGGAACTAGCGCAAAACATTTGTTTGTATTTTACGTTATCTTGGCTGATTTGCGTTCTAAATATTTCCATTGATGCCGTTAATTCGATACAGTAATGCTAAAGAAATTATTCATCTAAAGTTTCTACCAAAAAAAGACTAATTATAAGCTCATAATTACTATGGTAACCAAAATACAACATTGCAAGGGATTTTTCCGCGCATGAAAATTATACTAGAAAAACGTTCAGAGCTTAAATCCATCCGAAAATCGTCTCAGTGTTTATCTACCTAGCTTACTTTTCGCTTCGTTGTGAACTTTTCTGATTAAAAGACTAGAAAAATAAATAAAATACAAAGTCAAAATTTACCTTCGTAAGGTATCTCCGAGCCATCTCAATGTAAGTCCAGCCTGTCTTTTTCAGTTTGATGGACTCGGGATTTGTGTACGAAGCAGCCTCGCTAATATATAAGTTGACAGTTTGCTTCTTCTCCGTCATTGCTCTTAAAGTTAAACGATAAACACTGGCAGTTGTCAGCGCATCTCATAAAGCAGCCATAACGGTTGGATGAGGCGCGTTGTGTGAGAAGATGGCCTTCAAGAGCCGAGTTCTCCTTCACGCGAATTTCATCTTTTGGAAGGCGAATTTCTTCACAGTTGTCATCTTCTAAGCATTGGGCCGAGACAGACGCGATGAAAAGGAAGAAAACCGTGATCATTTTCAGCTATTACTCTGTTTTGTATTCGGGCTTTTCCTCAACTTTTTGTTTGGCAGTTAAAGTTTGTTTCCTGAACTGGGCCAAGGGATATGGCATTGTTATACTTGAACTTCTTAGCCGTTTGCCATCAAAACAATCAGGATTGGTTGGTATGCAGATTGAAGGATTACGGTAGAATTTAAGTCATGCACTGTCAGCCCTTGCTAATTCTAGAACTAACTTTTTAAACTGAAGATTCGTTGAGGTACATAGTTTAATATAGAGGAAATGAGTGACGCCCTGCAAGGCCCACTACTGTTCCTGAATGATTGAATTACGTCAGGCTCAGTTTCCATTGGGTAGTTGCTTTAACATACGTCAAAACCTATTGTGCATGGCTTGTGCACAGAACAAAAACAAGTAACAAAGACTAATTTTTCTTTTCTGAACTTTGCTCGAGGTGAAAGCAAATATCGGCTTTCTTGCTAAAAACATACATTTTTCTTTTTAGAGGGACTGTTAATTATTAATGAGTGAAACAAAAGGTTTTTTCGATCTGTGTGAAGATATTTACTGTGCTTAATAGCGAAACAGGTGTTGCTTGAAAATCCCTCCTAGGGAAAGTTAACAGAGAACACAGATCCTAATTTATATCATATTAATATTCAATCTATTTCAAACAATTTTGTACACTCTTTGGAACGGTATTTTTTGTAGGTTTGTCAGTAAAGTTGGAGTTATTTTAAAGTGCCAGCTATCTTCAAAAGTCCGCCGACTAGGTCTTTCTTTGTTTAACCGTTAAAGGAATCTGCTTTCTGATGTCCAAATTAAAAATTTATTTGTTTTTAAAGGAGTGTTATTAACTTGCGCGGAACCAATGAAATGTGATTATTTCAGAAAACAATTACAAAACATATGTTGCTTGTATATTTTTCCCCCATCAGCTGGAGACTTTTTAAGGTTTACCAAAGAAAGATCTAGAGAGAGAAAAGGAAGCAATAATAATCTTCACATTATTATTTTCAAGTCTATGAATAGGCTCCGCTGTTGGGATGGGGTAAAAGGAAAACTGACCTCGGAGCCTATTCATAGACAAAATTTTCAAGCAAGCAACCGTGGACGACAATCCTGCTGCAATTTACAATACATAGGAGAGACTAAACGACGCTTAAAAGACAGATTTAATGAACACCGCCGTACCATAGATAACTCTAATACCAAATCTAAACCTACAACAGTCGCTGAACACTTTCTCTCCTCTCCTAATCACACTGCTAACGACATGCAATTAATCCCCATTGAAAATATATTTTCTAACAGAGACTCAATACGTAAGGCCAGGGAAGCTTTTTTAATCTCAAAAGCTAGAATACTTGAACCCCATGGCCTTAACATCCGCGAAGAAAGATATTAGATATTTAGTTTCCCTACATTATTTTATTCTATTGTTTTACTGTCAATCTATGTTATCTCTCTGACGTATTTCCGTTATTACGCAAAAACTGTTAGTAGCTACTATATATCTGTCCGGATTCAACAAAACATACCCGAGAGCTTGGCCAGACCCACCAAACAGTTTCCGGTCCCCCTAGCCTCCCCCGGCGGGGAAATGACAGACCCAGGCAGGTCTGCACATTGTTGGAGGCTTAGCTAGCCCAACCCTGGCCCAAAGCAGCTCAGCTAGGCAGCGAAACAGGGCAAGCCACACAAACACAATGCAATTCATAAGAAGCCAAGTAAGGGTCACTTGAGATTCGGCGACAAAATGCACCCCTAGCCCCTCCCCTGGCCAGGCAACAATGCAACCCCTGACCCTAACTCCCTGGGGCTGTTAGGTCATGGACCGGTCTACCTGGCGAAGCTGTCCTGGACGTTGCCCCCTCCCCCCCCCCACCCCCCCCCCCCTTCAAAATTCTCGAACGCCAGTGGGTCGGTAGAAGGGGTGGATTGGAGGCCTTCAATCCTTGGTCACCTAACATTGACTATCTCCCCTCCCCTAGCCAGGGAGCAATTCACCCCCTGAGCCTGAACTCCCTGGGTCGGTCAGTCCTTGGACTGGCCTACCTAGCACATGTGTCCAAAACAGTCAGGCCCCTCCCCTCCCCTGAAATTTTGCCGACACCATAGGCTTGAGGTGGCACACAAAACCTTGCTCCGAGCGGGTACGTTTAGCCAAATTCGGACAGATATATAACACGTATCTCAATGTAAAATTTCCTCATTGTACCTGAAGAAGACTGATTTGGCCAGTCGAAATATAGTACTTAAAAAACTTATCTCTGCTTCTACAGTACCTATTCATAGACTATTATTTTAAGACATGTTGAATGATGGCTCGTGTGTAGTCAAAATCGACGTTACTTGTTGATTTTACTCTTTATTAAAGAACTTGTCGACTATTTAATTAACATAAATGTATTTTCACAAAATTAAGCATGTCGTCTTTTATCAAACATTTCTTTTTTTCTCCGTTAAACGCCAGTCACTGTACGTAACTATACCACTGTAACTACAATACTGGCCAAAATGTTTTGGGACATTTCGCATTTTAGACTGTTTTTGCTTAGTTCGTTCAAAACTAGCGATAATTGGAGGCTTAAAAAATAAACTTCCACATGGTTTCCCCCTTTCCCCCCTATGCAATGTTGAACCTCAAAACCCATCGTTTAAAATTGACTTAGTGTCTAGTCTTGTGATTCAACATTGCAACCAGGGGGGAGGGGATAACATATAAAACGATTTTCAGGCAAAATCTACAAAGTGTCCCAAATTTATTTGCCAGTATTGTAGCTTGGAGTTTATCTCTTTCCCTTATTACATAACTATCATTTTCATTAGTAACTTCTAGTTGAAACCAAGCTAGGGCCATGCAATCATAGAGTACAATCAAAGGGTGCTATGGGCTTACTCGTGAATTAAAGTTTACAGTCCATCGACCGACCGAGCGAGTACAATTTCTCCACCAATTGCTATAACCAAGAGACTATGATCATAGTCTCTTGCTATAACCCTTTCATTGCTTTCTCATTCACGAGTTAGAAAGGTAACCAATTTCTAAAATAGAAGGCTGTAAGATGCGATTTCTGAATTTAATCAGAAAAATAATTTTCGGTTTTGTGGGTTCATTTAAATGTTGAGTGACAAGGGTGTCTGAATTTCCCACCGACTTCCCCCGGTAAACGTTTCTTCTTGCTTTTTTCTATTGCAAAATATTATGCAAGGTTGCGAATTTGTTTTTTATTTCTCCTGGTTTAACCACCTTGGGAAATTCGCTTCCCACCCTCTCTTCACCCGCCTCCCGTAGGCTTCCCCCCCCCTGCCCCCCATCCCCCCCCCCCCCCCCCCATATTGAACGCCGGGCCTTAGAACTACGTTGAGGGTACATTACTAATCTGAGCAGCAGATTTAGTTTTAGAACATGCACCAAGGCTGACTTACTCGCTATGATATACAAGGCGTAAAATTTAAACTACAAATTCAAACTGTAACCTATGATCAGGCCAATTTTTCGCTCTCCTTATTCTCTTTACGGGGCATGATTGAATTTTTCGTGCGACCACGTAAATACGAAGAGTAAATGAGAGCGCGGAAAAAAATCGCCTGATCGCAGGTTAAAACTATAAACGCCTGGAAAACTAGTTCTCCTGTGGTCATCCTTTTCACTGACAGTCAGTGAAAAACTGCTTGGGTATCCTGTGGTTTTCCCTTTTTATTGACAGGCACAGGTTTGCACTACGAAGTCGTTCATCTTTCTGAGAATGTAGGTGCTTTCCCCTGGACGGCCATAGAACAACATGGAAATGGACCCCAAATGATTCGGGACACAACAAGGTGCATCCGTGAGAGCAGAGTCTTGCTGACTCAGAAATAGCTGTATCGTGGCGTGGTTGGTCTTCAGCTTACTGACGTCAAGATCATGGCAAGTCCCTGCGCAGTAGTACGCCGAGTACATCTTGGGGGCAATAACCCACTTATCCCATCCTAGGTCTTTAAAGTGGACGTTCAACTTATGGCGTCGGCAAGCGCCCTTATGACTGGGGTGTTCATGTACAGATCTAGGGCTGCGACGTGGCGGGTTGATCCTGGATGACATGTTTATTGCTTCGTGAAAACTGGGACCCGAACCACTGCAGTAGACAACCAGGAGGGCCTGCAAACTCGAGTTGGTTTGCTTCGTAGCAAACCTGACCCAGGAAGACACGTTTGACTCGGTGATCTGGACAGCAAGGCCCGCGTTACTTGCTGGATTGCGGTCCCAGCGACGAATGATGTCGAGAGGAAGCGTAAAGCTTATCCAACCGATGGTTTCCATAGAAACACGCCGAGATGACAGCCGTTTACCAGTGTGAATATCAGCGATGTGAATTGTAACTGTCGAGTTTAGATTTGCGTCAAGCTTGCAGGGCAGCTTGTAGAGCTGAAGTTCTGCGAATCTCGGAACGCTTTTTCTTCGCATCGTAAAGTTGAATTTAAAACTCCGGTCACTGAGACCACCTGAGAGAAATAAGCAAAAATAAGCAAACAAATATATTTCCCGAGAGCGGAAATGTCATAATTATGCAAAATAAATTAGTGGGAAAAAAACGAGGAGGGACTCGCGAGGCCGCTCTACGTTTCTCGCATTGTTTCCTTTTCTTCTCGCAGCATACATATAAACTTAGGAAAAGAAGTCTACAAAAATATAGCCTGCAATACAGGCGGTTTGTGGGCTTGCGATGTTTATCTCCTTCGAGTGTTTAAGGCGGGACTTCACCTAAATGCCATTTTTACGCGACTTAACATGGGTTAAATGGAAATATCTCGTTCACGTTTCAAGCAATCCAAAAACTCTATGCTCATCCCATGAATCTATGTTATGGGGTGTTTTTGTAAAATTTTTGGGTGATTTTGGGGTATTTTGGGGAGGAAATAGTTTTTCTCAAAGGAGTTGTAAAATTTAGGGAAATGAGAAAATATTGAAGATTGATGTAGTTTTTAAAATTAGCAATTTGAAGTTAAAAAATTAGTAGATTGACATTGACAGACAGTTGATACCCACGCGAGAGCACCCGCGTGGGTATCAAATGTCTGTTTGGTGTTCCAAAAATTTTTTTTTTTTTTCCTTCTATCCCTTCTTTAAACCTCTTAAAATTTCATTGAAATTCAGGTAGAATCCCCCCTTAAGCCGCCATCCTTGGCGCAAAACGTGGAGAGTTGGGGCGAGTGAAAAGAGGGCGAGGAAGGGGGAAATTATGTTTTATACTCAGTGAACATTTTGACTTTATTTTGTTAAATATAGACAGTCCTAAATACCAATTTTAGGAAAATTAATGTTCACAATAACAATTCTATTAATAGTAAGAAATTTGGATATCGTAGATATCTGTGACCACACAAACAGAGGATGGTAAGCCTGTGCTCCAACCTGTCAAAGTCGTTTTGCTTCATTTCAATATTTTTATTAACCGCCGCGAATAGATTTCAGTCAACCAGTGAACTTAAGTAACGAATATTATTTCCCTCTTGATAGCGTGATAGCGTGATATCTCTATTTAAAACCCCGAGGTGCTTATTTTTAATTACTCAGTTTACGGGCTTTTTCACTGTTTTTCTGGCTAGATATTTACAGTACGTGTTACTGTAAGCTTACTACAGGTATTACGCAGGACTTTGCGATATAACCTCTAGCTATCTAGCCTTTAATAAAGAAGTAACAATCGTCCCATATATTATTATTTACGGCTGAATGGTTCAGAACCACTTCAGTTAATTTATGCAATTCATAAAAACTAGAAAACATACATCTCGTTATTAGACTATTCATTGCCTCTTCGGCTATTTTCTCAGATCGTTGTCTCAGTAACATCTCGTAGAAACTATCGATAATTTTTCACATTGCAAAACTACAACCCCCAGTTGTTGTGTCCCGCATTTGCAGATTCGCAACTAAACTACAACTTGTTTTTCATTACCTTCTTCAAAGCTTGAATCGATCATTTCACAGATAGTTAATGGTAGAACGATTCCAACGATAGATCTCTCGATTAGCGAATAAATAACCTCTTTGTGGCTAAGAGAAAAACGAGTGAACCCGCTTAAAATTACTGCCGAACATGTTAGCAACAAAACCATAAATAACACGGTCTTATTTTCTTTGCAAACGTTCCACAGTCTGAGCGAACATTTATTCATCGAGGCTTCTGGTGTGGTGTCCTCGACTGGTTCGTCGTGAATGCTATTACTGTGACTCTTCGTTGCCTCAGCAAACAGCTGAAACAGTAGAGCAACGAATATTGTCAACAGGATTACCTGTATAACTATGAATGTCATCGGTGAAATAAACTCTTGAGCAAAACAACTGTACCACCATACCATTGTAGAACCAACGAAACCCAAAAACAATGCTGCCGCCATTTTGAGTGTAGAAGATACGTTGCGTTTTCGACATACCAGGGGATGGTCAGAATCGATTATCAAAATCGCTGTTATGTTGCAAGCCTGGAGAAACATCACGGAAATCGACAGTAGTTTTAAGACATTGCAGGATTCTCTAAATTGGGCATGGAATCCTATCCACCACGATTCTACAGCACCATTTACAAGAATGGTAACTTGGAAAGCACATTGACAAATGGCTAATGCTCTGCACTTTTGAAGAAATTTGTACTTTGTTTTGTCTTTGAAGCAGCTCCGCAGCATTCGTATGTTGAAGACGACTCCTGCCGAATCAAGGGCCGCCATCAAAAGCATATAGACCAAAGCCATATGGAGCGTTGGACTGAATGCGTGCTACGCGCTAGTCAAAAGACTGATATATAGCATAGCTAAACAATGAAATAAATTAAAAGCCTTGTATTTTGTGACGTCACTTGATTTTAAAACTTTTCGTGACCTCCGATTTTAATTACGATAATTTAAACTGTGCACGAAAATCCGAAGACAGTGAAAATCACCGGTATTTTTGCAAAACTATCGCTTTTTAGTTCTTTCTTGCCGTGAAGTTAGGAAAATCGTTAGCTTGCGTGACAAACGCCAACAGGTGCCAGGTGGTGATGCCCGGCGTATCACATCGAACGAAATCGAACGAAATTTTAATCGAACTTAATCGAACTCAATCGAACTCAATCGAACGATTCAATTCGATTTTGTTCGGTCATCGAACGAAATCGAACACGTATTTTTTTGTGAGTTCGATTTCCGAACCAAATCGAACGAAATCGAATGACATCGTTCGATTTTGTTCGATTTTTTTGTTTTTTATATTTAATTCCTTTATGGTCATCCCGGGTCTCATTAGCACACTGTGACAGGCAACTCAGTCCTGTAAATGACCCAAAGGGCAGATGGAGCCTGAATCTATTATGCATTTATAATCAGGAGCTCGAAAACCGAACGTTCGATTTTGTTCGATTCGCAATTTTTTTTGTGCGAGTTCGATTTCGTTCGATGTCCGAACTAAATCGAACTCAATCGTTCGATTGAGTTCGATTAAGTTCGATTGAGTTCGATTTCCGAACGTTCGATGTGATACGCCGGGGGTGATGGCCGATTAAACACACGGATTAAAAACCGATTGAACACACAATTTATAAAAAAATATCTAACTGCTTGAACACGCCATGTTTCAACAACAACCCCAAGATGCTTAGCGAAAGTTAATAGGTACATTTAACGCAACACTGCAAACTTGTAGTTGTAAAGCTTCTTTCCTACGCGTTTCATTTTGTCTGAATCACATAATCCATTGCATAATCCCCCCGGGGGGAGGGGGGGGGGGTACTCTAAAAAGTTTTATACGGGGAGGCTCCGCCCAGAGATCCAACCCCTTACCCTTTCATATACCATTTTTCACAGAAAAGGTACCCCTTTCATATACATTCCATAGAAAATGGTACCCCTTTCATATACCTTCCATAGAAAATGGTACCCCTTTCATATACCTTCCATAGAAATTATGAAAATGGTACCCCTTTCACATACCTACAGTAGAAGCACTGCATCCCTTTTCTATACCCTCGTAATGAACTTAATGAACAATATATATCACCAGAAATCATCAAGCATTACCAGTAGAGATGTTAACCAAACAATAATATCATTTACTCGTGAAATCCCTACCCTTTCATATACTTCAACTCGTGAAATCCCTACCCTTTCACATACCTCGAGCCTAAAAAAGGACCCCTTTCGGGCGGAGCCTCCCCGTATAGTCCATTATAGGGAGTATCCCCCCCCCCCCCCGGGCATAATCCTATTCCAGAGTTTCAATTAGCGATCATTGTGCCAACTTCTGGGAAACTGATACCCTGTTCCAGACCAAAAAATGTCGTTTGTTATACCCTGTTCCAGACCAAAATGCTTAAAAAAAACATACTCTGTCCATCCTCGGAGACCCAGTAGGGGTACTAGTCGGGCACGAAGAAAGTTTATAATCGGCAAAGTCGGAGCGGCAAAAGTTCGAAGTAGCTGTGAAATAACCCCTGGGTAGCGACTCTTATCGCACTACTTCCAGAAACATTTGAATACACGATCTCTGATTGGGCAGAACATTTCTGGCATTGTATTTTTCTGCCCAATCGAGGAGCTCCATCTATTGCGCCACTTTCGTGCCTTCTTACACGATGTCGGTTGCCATTGCTGGACAAGCCATACATCCTCACGCACCGGGTGACTCCAGATAACAATGCTTTCTTGATTAACCATTGTGTTTTTCTCTGAGAATAACAAATTTGCATCAGGAGACGGAATAAAAGTCAAAGAACCAAGCAAAGAACTGTGTAGTTTTTAGAGTTTCGGAGGATTTCAACCGGCCACAAGACACTGTTCTTTAATTATTTAGACCTTACAAGAAGGGCGAGTGAGAGAAAACCCTAGCCTCCTACGCAGATGCTCTTTGGGCTCAGGATTGCGTGACGAGTCCAAAGAGCGTCTGCGTAGGAGGCTAAGAAAACCCCGGCTTAATAAAATTTCGAATACATAACCACAAACTAGTGTGTCCCGGCAGTCAAATCGAAGAGAAAATCACTTCCTTTTCCACTGCACTAGGCCATTTCCGAGTTGCATTTTGCCTCTGTTTCAAAACGAGGCCTGGTGCACAACTATTCATATGGAAACGAGTTTTCCGATTGTCTTGTAAATCAAACTCATTTCCATATGAAAGGTTGTGTACCAAGACTCGTTTTGAAAGAGAGGCAAAAGGCAACTCGGAAATGGCCTATTTAATACCGTATGCAATGTCAAGTTTTATGCAAGTTTCCGCGCTTCTATCCGACAACGCTAATTGAAATAGGTGTATACGTATATACGTATGAAGTTGCATGCAACCGAATAACTCCGTTTTGTTGTTTGGAGCTTGTTGTACGAAGGCTGTTATAGGTTATGGTTCAAGGTAGCTCAAGCTCAACAATTGAGAAGTAAATATGGCCTCAAATGATAAACAATCGATTTCTCAGCCAAAACAACTTCTGTGAGCATTAGGTATCAAAGAAAACCGATTTAATCTCAAGGATATTATTAGCACGTTGCATACTTTTACTGCGGAAAATAGTTTTTGAAACAATCTTTATCAGATTTAGAGCTCTTCAGTGTGGAAATGGCCGTACAAATGTCGACATTCTTCTCAAATTAGTTAGTCTTGTTAACTTGATTTCGTCTTATTATGTAGAAATGTTTATTAGAGATCTGTATAACTTAGCTGCAAATCCTGAAATTGTCGAAATTCGGTGGAGTTGATCACGACCCTGAAAATCGTACCCCCATTGTTTTCCACTCTTCCCCTTACCCCCGGAATGTTTTTCTTTGACAGTAGCTATAGCCACCCAGCCATATATAAACGTTTGTAATCGTTCGAAGCAGGTTTCTCCCTAAATTTTACATGCTATTTCTCGGTGAATTTCATAAAATGAAATGTACACGATGACGCCAGAAAATATCGCTAATTCGGGGCTCATGGAATTCTTTGATTTTTTCCGGCAAGCGATAAAGGACTCATCAACAAAATGGAACGGCGTGGTGGTTATCTTTAACACCAGAATTAAACAGGAAACGTTTCTCAGAAAGAAGGAGAATACTTTGCAGCGTGTTTATATATATAGTTGAATAGCTCAAAACATAAGCATTGAATAGCAGGTTTGTGTTGAATAAATAAACGTTTGTATTAGTTTGTTTTCCTTTTCCTACCGTCTAGGTTTCCGGCCTAAAACACTTGCGAAGCACAGTTATCAGGCTAAAATTATTAATGCAAGCTCCCCACTGAAAGTTTCTGTGGGTTTGGTGGAGTCACAACTCGCGCTGGTGAATCCAAAACGATCCCAGAAATCCTAGCACCGAAAGCTAGTGCTCAGTCTCCGCGGAGTTTCTGGAGTGGAGACTGACGGCGACGGCGAGGACAACGTTGATAAGAAACTACTAGTTGATTCCAAATAGAATTCTCCATAAAACGCACAAATACAGTCGAAGTTCTCGTTGTGACCACCCTTGTAAGCGACCAAGCTCTCTAGTTACGACCCATCATTGTGAAACCCCGTTTGAATTGTCACTGAAACTCTGTAACTCTCATAAGCGACCACTTCCGACATCGGTAAGCGACCGCGACCACTTTTGGGAATTACCAACTGGTCGTTTCCTTTGTTTTAAACTCTCGTAAGCGACCACTTGTTGTGCTACACATTAATGATACATTGTATTATTTGTAATCAAATGAATAAGAGAAGTTTTCAATATCTGTGGATGCTTGACCTGTACATTCGCTTTGGTACATTTCGTAAGTGGCCATGCAGCCTCTATTGTTTCAGCGCGTGGTCACTTACGAGAGCCCATTCTCTTAACCGACCAGCGCTAGTTACGACTACTTTTTCGAATTCCAGAGGTGGTCGCTTTCGAGAGCTTGGACTGTACCACGTTGTCATTTTGAGAGGACCGCAAAAATGTACCAAGGGGTATAACTCACGTGCATAGCTATTGTACTGTTCATTAAACCTAAGAAGAAGTTAGCAACTGAAATTAAATTGGGTTTAGGTCAGGCGAAGCGCACAACCACGATCTGTGATAATGACACAAAATCTTAGCAGCAAATAGGTTTGAGTTTAAATTAAGGGTTCTCGATTACTAGATGCGACAGGAAGCAAAGTTGTTTAACTTGTTTTCAATGTCGACAAGAATATTTCACTAATAATAATAAATTTTCACAACAATGACTTGACTTTCGAAAATGCGAGAAGAAATTCTACAACTGAAATTCTCATTTCATTTTTTGTACGTTTTTTTTTTTCTCCTCCGACATCTGTAAAGCCACTAGCTGATTTAAGGCAAAGAAATCTGACAAATCACTTGGAAACGCCGCTTCGCTTTGCAAACCTCCGCCCAGCTTTCAAAACATCAAGGGGTTCATTGAAATGGTTGCTACTTAACTTAGAAACCCTTCCAAAGCAAATAACCCATTATTTTCAGCAAGAAATAAGCCTTCGGTTCCAAATTCAATCGAGTCATTCAACTCACCATTATCCGCAGTGAATCCATAAATTAGATTTCCTCTAACCGCACTTGCATCGACCTCCCCAGTTGGTTTGGATACCTTACGAAGCAACCGTAGCATGTAGTCCGATGTTTCAGCAGTTGCAGCTGTCGAAATATTCTTTGGCGCCACGTGCGGTTTTATACCGAACACGTTCACAACACGCATAGATTTTTTGCCATCGGCATTTCTTCGGCGGGAAAAAGAGGCGTCGATCACAACGCAGAAAAAGCAGAGCACGAATAAATATCGCAGCTGCACAAGCTCAGAAGCCATCTCAAGGTGTCTGGATCTCGCAGGTTATTGCTCACTGACTGAGAGGCATGCAAATAGTTATGGCTAGAAGAGTTGGTCACGTGATCATCGCATCGATGTTGATTGGCTGATTAATTGGAAAAAAGTTTTATCTTTATTTTTTCCGCTTATTGTCAGGTTCGTGGGGGACACAACTGTTCAGTGTTGATAACCCTGCCCATCTGAGGGCATCTTGATGAAAAAGAGGTTACTATTTTTAGCGGCTACAGTCGAACCTCTCTACAACGGTCACCCTGGGGCGGAATTAAGGCGGGATTCTACATGAATGCCATTTTTTCGCCACTTAACATGGGTTTAATGGAAATATCTCGTTCGCGCGCGTTTCAAGCAATTCAAAAAACTCTCCACTCATCCCATGAATCTATGTTATGGGGTGTTTTGTAAATTTTTGGGTGATTTTTGCGTATTTTGGGGAGGAAATAGTTTTTTCTCAAAGGAGTTGCAAAATTTAGGGAAATAAGAAATATTGAAGATTTAATGTAGTTTTAAAATTAGAATTTGAAGTTAAAAATTAGTAGATTGACAATTGACGACAGTTGATAACCACGTATCAACTGTCTGTTGGTGTTCCAAATTTTTTTTTCCCCTTCTATCCCTTCTTTAAACCTCTTAAAATTTCATTGAAATTCAGGTAGAATCCCCCCTTAACTGGCCGTTGTAGAGAGGTGGCCGTTGCAGGGAGGTTTCAATAAGAGTGAAAAGTATGGATAGACGTACGTTTGGGACGAAATATCCTGGCCGTTGTGGAGAGGTGACCGCTATAGAGAGGTGGCCGCTATAGAGAGGTGGCCGCTATAGAGAGGTGGCCGCTATAGAGAGGTGGCCGCTATAGAGAGGTGGCCGCTATAGAGAGGTGGCCGCTATAGAGAGGTGGCCGCTATAGAGAGGTGGCCGCTATAGAGAGGTGGCCGCTATAGAGAGGTGGCCGTTAGTGGAGGTTCTACTGTATTCTGGTATTCGCTCAATTTAAAAATTGCGTAGAAGTTTCAATTGAAAACAACAAAATCTCTAAACATTGGATCGCTAAGGCCATCCCATAAATTGTTTTGTTCCCATCGCCCCCTCTCTCGTGAAAGTGGGTCGGTCGGTCGGTAAAAAAAAAAAAGAAGAAAAGCCGAGAAACGAAATATTGACTAATTAATACCAGAAGCTTATCACCTACGTGATTATAGTTTCTATTAATACATAAATAATTCCAAGCGAGCCTTGATTATATCTTCCCCGTGACCACCATTTTGAAACGAGCCAATATCACTCTGAAAGGTGTTCGAAGACGTCATTACTGGGCTGATTTAGATTTCAGATGTAAACAAAGCATTTTAACACCCGAGAAAAGTGCGCAGGCATGAATCAGAATTTTCTTCTTCTTTAATTACTTTTTGAAAAATTGGGTCGGTCGGATGGGAAACCAAACATTTTATGGGGATGGCCTGAAATAGTCGCTACTAATCTTGGGAAAGAAAAATCGCTAAATTTGGTAGCCGCTAAAAATAGTAACAATATATAAGGCCAAGGGAAAGACTCTAAATTTGTTATTTCTTATCCTCAGCGCAAGGGACAACCTCGTTCCCAGGGTCTCTCATCTTCCTGGAGGCGGGAAGATGAGAGACCCTGGGAACGAGGTTGCGCGGTTGCGCAAGGGACACCTAGGCTATGAATTTATAGGCTCCGCGGTGAGGAAGGGGTGAAAAGAAAACTTAGAGCGAAAGCGAGCCGGCCGGGAAACTCGAGCCGGAAATTACGTCTGCTCTCGCAGGCTACGCGAAGCCTGGATGCGAGCGAAGCGTGAAGCCTGGGAGATGAAAAACGTCAGTTTGCAATGCAACCTCAAACTTTTGAAAAATAATAATGTCGTTTTGAGTACGGCTATTTTCGGAATCTTATCGTATTTTCGATCCCTAGCCGAATGGCCTAGCCGAATAGAGTTAGATATTTCCTGCTTTTAGACATCCTCCCAGATTCCCCCTTATGGCCGGACAGTGATTGGGTCGTCAATGTGACTATTTTAGAAATTCCGTAATCCCATGAGTCATTGCAATCTTCATCCGATTCCTTATAGGGATGGCATAGGAGGAAATAAAAGAACCCCCCTATTGGCTACATTGTTGTCAGTATATAAGTCCCTCGCCTCGAGCAAGAAGGTGGCTTTTTCGAAAGCCCAGCGCTAGGTTAACAACCTGGCTAATCGCATAAGCGCTTGAAAATGGCAACTTCAAACGTGGTGGTAAGTTTACTGGCGGCATTTACCGTTTGTGTGGCATAAAATTTAGAAAGTTCGATTTAATGTGCCATTTTCTTCCAGCCCAAATTATATCGTGGTGTGATCGAAGACGTGATCAAGAACGTTCGGGAAAGTTTCCTGAACGAAGGCGTAGATGAACAAGTTCTTCAAGAACTTAAACAGGTAAAGCGTGACGCTGATAAAGCAAAAGGGCAAAGAGGGAATTTAAGCTACACTTTATTGTTTTAGGGATCCGCTATTCAAGAGTTTTGGAGAGGCCTTGAATCGCATATTTGCGACGTAGAAGCGCCGAGTGCGAAGACCCGTAACTCGCTAAAATATTGACGAGACGTACAGTTTCCATCAAAAACTGGTCTTTACTTCTGGTTGCAAGTATAAAACGACACGAAGAGGTGTAAATAAAATCTCAATAGCGTGTGTTTTGCCCGTCTATTTGCAGTCCGACTGCAGCCTTTGTTTCGCCATCTGATCAAATCCCCACATAATTTGTGAATTGATCATCAATACACTAATGTACATGCGCCTGTATGGAAATAAGCCGACGTTTCAAATCAAACATTTTAAATGCGTTTGTAGCGATTATTATACTTATCCGATCTTGCACAGCTTAAAAAAGTCAGTATTGCAGCCATTCCTTGCTTGTGTCGCTTGTGCTTACTGGAACCGAAAATATTGTGGCCGAGTCGAGTGGACAGAGCTGAATAACGTAGTGTGGCATGCGGCTAGGAACGCGGGCTCAAGCGCACGGGGGTTCACAATGTCTTTAATTCACGGGGACGATCACTCCATTGATGTATGGAAACGCAAAACTGAAAGTTTGGGATTAAATGCAAAACATATCGTCCTGGTTGGAACAGTTCATAAATACGGATCGTCCTGGTTGGAACAGTTCATAAATACGGAAAATAGGCTTATGTTTCCAACCACGACGATATGTTTTGCATTTAATCCCAAACTTTCAGTTTCCCCGTGAATTAAAGGCATTTTGAACCCCTGTGCGCTTGAGCCTGCGTTCCTAGCCGCATGCCAGCTATGTTATTCAGCTCTGTCGGCCGAGTGCAATCACGTTCCCAGAGTCCTCGTTACCCTTGTCCAGCAGTGGAGAGGCCAACAAGGACCTCTGGGGGGAAGCGATCCGCCATGACAGGATTCTTGGACTAACGACTTCCGGCTCCACTGTGCATGTGTTTGACCTAGTCCAGTTCTGGCCCCTCTCTGTCACGCAACGCTCGCTCACGTCAAGGGTCCAGAGACAATTGTCTGCGCATGCTCACGATAAACCAATCACAGCGCATCTTAGCTCACATGTGGCTTTTAAAATCGACAAACCGAGTCGAGAAAGAGAAAATATATTTGGTCGCCATCAGTGCCTTCAGTGGAGATTTTAAAACTAAAATACTCCGCTCTTCCTTTGACTGAACACCTCGCAAATTATGACAGGCATGAAGGGAATGTGTAGGAGAACATATTTCAGTGTTGTCTTGATCAGTCGGTATATTATCGTTCACGTATTAATCGCTTATATGTCAGCACGTTTATAATTGCATGTAAAAATTGTATGTTCTCGCATGATTAATTGTAGCCTAGTTGTTTCGTCGGATATGATGTTTTCAATTAAGTCACGAATGCTGTTATTTTAGTGTGCGAGTTCTCTTGTAACAAAAGCAAGCACGTTTCGGTGGAGCTCTCCCACCGAGTGAAATAAACCTTCTAGATTGTAGTTGGAGTGTTTTGTCCGTTACTGGTACCTGCTACATCTTTACACAAGAAGAAACAGCCGAACTTACAGCATCTACAAATACAGGATCGTATTCAGGAAACATTTCTCTATACTTTTCACTGACCGAGGGCGCCGGAAGAGATCGAAACATCCGTCATCTTGTCAGTATAAAAATACATGCGCAGTAGCGATTAGCTAAGAAGCTGACTAACCGTTGAGCATGCGCAGACAATTGTCTCTGGACCCTTGATGTGAGCGAGCGTTGCGTGACAGAGAGGGGCCAGAACTGGACTAGTGTTTGACCCCATGTTTCAACTAACGGACGCCAAGATTCTTGGACTTCTGGTCTTACTGCGCAAGTCAGGCGGATCACTCTATCCCAGAGGTCCTTGTTGGCCGCTCCACCGCTGGACAAGGGTAACAAGGACTCTGGGAACGAGATTGGGCCGAGTAGATTTAGTGTCACAAAGCACTGGGATCGAGGGTCGTATAATCAAAGGGAGGGGTGGTGCAGTTTTAAATTTGTACCAAATTGGATTTGCTCTTTCTTTAATTTCTTTCACTTGAATTCTGCCTTATAACATTACTGATTTGTATATAAAATGCCCTTAATTTGTTGGCAGATTTGGGAAAGTAAACTTCTTCAGTCTCGAGCTGTGGATGGGATGCCTGCAGAGGGTCAAGTTCAGGCAACGCGTCAGCAATACGTATACCCTCATGTTGCACCACATGCATCGATTGCCTCACAAGTTCAGCCTGTACCAAGAGAGGCGCATCGAGGTACATGTGCATTTCTATTCATTGTCATACTGTTTACCTCAGTTTTCTGATAATTTTCACTCCAATGTTAGATGTAGGTTAGATTAGGGGGGGGGGGGGTATTAGAGAGGGGGGCTTAATAGAGAGGGGGGGCTTATTTTAGATCATAAATTTTTGAAAAAATTCACAATAATTTTTCAAACTTTACTGTACATGTAAAACAGAACAAGAAATGGGTTATGTATCACCGTCTTACAAATGCAATCGGTCATTTACATGTATACCCTAACTCAGTGATACATGTACATCTGGAAATGAACGACCACGTTTCAATACAAAGTGACTGAAATGCCAGAAAATATGAAACATCATTTACATCAGCCTGATGGAAAGGGTGGGGGGGGGGGGGTCTTAATAGAGAGGGCGGGGGATTATTACAAAATATGACGTCCCAAGTGGAGGCTTATTAATTAGAGAGGGGGGCTAAATAGAGCTTTTTTACGGTAAGCGCTGCCACCGATGAGCCACCCGGCACCTCTGATTCTCTGGATTGGAACAGACTGTGTCTGTAGTTTACATGATTGTATGCATTTCAAATTTCACATAGTGATATACAGGGTTCTCAATAGAAAAATTAACAGCCGTTTCTTTGGTGTACACAGGCGTAACATGGCCGAAGGCCATAAGCTCCTGCGCTACTTCTAGGGGGGTCTGGGAGCATGCCCCCCGGAAAATGTTTGAATTTGGACTCTCTGAAACGTGTTTTCCTTGCCATTTTGGGGCAAAATACTCTTAATTAGCCATTTCTTATAATCTGTTCAAAATATCAGGGTTCGAAATTAACTTTTTCCTAAAGGAGCCAACTGGCGACTAACCTAAAAATGTTGGTCGCCAGATTGTAGGGTTTGGTCGCCAAAGTGTTTTTTTTTTGTTTACTCCAAAATTTCCATTCTACAGTAAAAAAACACAAAATTTGACTTTTCTTTGCCTATCATAATATTATAACAAAGCTGTTTCATTTAACAGAGTATACATGCAGCTATTAAAGGAGAGACTCACAAATGAAAAGCCGTGACAGTGTAACAATATCGGAGTGCTGTGTCTCAGAGAGCTTGTTTGTCAACAGTCTTGCAAAGGCTTCGGTTCCTTTTCTCTTATTATTTCTATTTTGCGTGGAACTGTATTGGACTCTTGTTAAGTTTTGTGAACTAGACATATGGGGGCCCTCTTTCCATACTCTGATTTAACTAAATGTGCAACACAACTATTTGTTCTTCGCCGATACGCAACGACTTCGAACGTACTTCCTGTACTTCGAACGCCAGATGAAGGTGCTAGTGTGCCCACGATACCTATTGGGAGAAACCGCTGAAACAATATATGGCGCCGGGTAAATATGGAAATCGTAAAAATCGCCACTGTGTTTCACTACAACTGTTCACAGGAGCCTTAAGTTTTCTCTGAAAATAAAATCCATTTACCTTGGAATTAAAAATACTGAGGGACAAAAGGTTAGTCGCCTGCTGGCGACCAGTTCCGAAATTCTCGTCGCCAACACTCAATTTTTCCAGGAAGGCGCAATATCGGACCCTGAATATACTGAAAAGTTGTAAATTTAATGTCAACAGGATCATCACACACATTTACAGCAATAGTTTACTGACAAAATAATTATTTTGCAACTAGAATATTGCCTTTTCTTCAGTTAGACATCACCAGAGACACAATCCATCGGCATACATGACGTACATTTACTCAACGGTTTGCAAAGCATTATAGGGCATTTTTCAAATATGGCTGCTTTATGAACGGAGAGAAACTTTGCTGACGTGTTTTGGCCCATATTTCTCGTGATGAAAGCAAAACAAGACCAGATAATTGTTTTTTTTAACTTTAATTTATTGTGTGACTGATTTTATGGCAAAGTTAGAACTGAAAAAGCGGGTTGCCGGATGAGCGACCGGTAAGTTTATCTTGGTCGTGATCGAAGCTCTGTCACAGCCGTAACACTTACTAGCTACACCCGTGACAGGTGTTACGGGTTACGGGTTCAACTGAGAATCCTGATATATATCAGTTTTTGCTGAAAAACGGACAATAATATTATTGTGCACGTTAATTTTGCAGTCAGTATTGCTCCTGCATCTGTGAGAGTTCCAGATGCTGTGACTCCACAGCAAGCTGCCAGTGGTCAGACGGCAATACTATACCCGTCAACTCATGGTCATGCATTAGGGCAAATGGTAAGAACACATGTACATGTACCGTATTTACTCAAATAGCGCAGCTTAAGGGACTGTGCAATAATTACCAGGAGAGGGGGTTGGAAAACCAGAGGGGGGGGCATAAAGTAAAATCAACGCAAGGAGAGGGGGGGCTCAAGGTAAAATAAGTCACTCAAGAGAGGGGGGGCTTAACATTTTATTTCAAGTACATATTACATTGGCGAATCCATACCTATTTATAAGGTGGGAACCAAAAAATTTTCCATTGCTACCAACGGAGGTCATGTTTGTTCCAGACGCGGATGTTCAACAATTAAACATGTAGTAGGAGGTCTTCTTTCTGTTATAAGATTTTAATCCACAGGTGCGTGTAGAGAAAATGCAGGGTACTTGTATAAAGGTGTGTGTATACTGTGAGGGGTGGGGGGGGGGGGGTCGTACATAATTTCTGACTGATTAGAGGGGGGCAATAACTAAATTCACTCCTTTAGGAGGGGGGGGGGGGTATTACCTAATATTAGCCTACATGAAGCCCATTTTTCCAACACCCCCCTCCTGATAATTATTGCACAGTCCCTAAAGTGCCCTCATGAATGCCCCCCTGGGCCTTTAAGGAGGAGGTGTTTTATTTGGAACATTATGGAGTTCAACGTTTAATGTGCTAAAATTGAAATTTCTGAAGTCAATGAACTTTTGTTTGGAGTTCTGTATTTTTCATTCCAAATGCTGAGCACATAATGAAAGTATCTTCAATTCCAAAATTAACACCCGAAAAATAAACGCAGGTGTCACAATGAAACTCACGATGCCCCCTCCAGGAACCAAGTTTGTAATAAATGCCCCAAGTGACTGAGTAACTACAGTAATCATTAATTAAATATAAATTAAATATTTTGCTGAAGCTACAACCCTCGTCATATTTGAAACACTTTGTTTTGCACACATTTTGCCCCTCCCCTCCCCACCCCTGTGCAATGTTGATAAAACACTTAGACGAACACACAAGTACATTTTGCCATTTTCCAACATTGAAAGAGGCGAAGGGGGTGTAGACAAGTACATGTACATGTACATTGTATTTAGTAGTAGTTCTGCTTATTATTTCAAGGTTTTGTATGTGTTTCAACTATGCCTGTAAGTGTCTGGAAAAGAAACCAAATCTAGAAGAATTTCAAAGAAAAGTGGTTTTCCAATGGCAAATAGAAGAATGTGCTCTTCCTTAAATTTATTTATTTATTCTTTTTTATAGTCTGAAATGTACATATTTATCTATAAACAGCCTTCTAGCTTGTGCGCCTTCCATCTCTTTTTTTTTGTCTTGATTAGTTTTTTGTGTACTGTATTATTGTATTGTTACTAGTATCAAGTGTAATTAGTCATTAGAATCGTATTTATTGCTGTATTTTATGTTGTATTTGGAATTATGTGAAATAAATTATGTATTATTTAAAATAAAATAAAATGTGTTTCAACTAAATGTGACTAGAGTTGTACAGGTGTACATGTAGCTCTCTCTTTTTGTTACGTCTTATAAGGTACATGTACATTGTAACCAGGACAGAAGATCATTATTGATGTTGTTCAGTCTTAGTGGCAACAAACTTGGGAACTTAGGCAGAAGCAATGCAAACATGATATGTTATTGAAAGTGAGTTATAAAACTGATGAATCAAAATATTGTTGTTTGTTGACAGACTGCGGCAGCTTCAGCAGCAACAATGGCCATCCCTGGACATTTGTCACAACTCCAGTCACAACTCCAGCAAGGAACTGCAACACATAGTGAGTCCAATGACTGTCAGACAGTCAACAGACAAATTCTCCTTACTGGTCCCCATACATTTCTTATAGTATTTAGTAGTCAGGAGAATTTGATGATGACAATGTATTATTCCTTGATGTCAAGACATAAATTTCTAAAATGAATGTCTTCTCTGTAACATGCAAAATACTGAACTGTACATGTACAGTGTATGTATTTCCAAAAGATTGCCCTATAAACTGATTGTGTAATATACATGAGTCACAAGGTAAGCTACATCTACAGTAAAGGTCTTCATAAAATCTTTGGTTATTAATAATAATTTATTATCCTGTTTCAACAGCTTATCCCACAGCGAGGACAATACAAACAACACAACAAGTGGGAAATCTTCAGCAACGAATTGTCAATACCACACAACCTCGTCATGTGATTGGCACAACTCAACAACAAGTCATTCGCACAACACAGCACCAACCAACAATTGTAGGAAACACGCAAGTCACACAAGTTATCCGTGGCGCTCAGCCGCAAGTTATCCGTGGCGCTCAGCCGCAAGTTATCTGTGGAGCTCAGCCACAAGTTATCCGTGGCATTCAGCCGCAAGTTATCCGTGGCGCTCAGCCGCAAGTTATCCATATCCGTGGCCCTCAGCCGCAAGTTATCCGTGGCGCTCAGCCACAAGTACAAGTTATCCGTGGTGCTCAGCCGCAAGTTATCCGTGGCGCTCAGCCACAAGTACAAGTTATCCGTGGTGCTCAGCCGCAAGTTATCCGTGGCGCTCAGCCGCAAGTTATCCGTGGAGCTCAGCCACAAGTACAAGTTATCCGTGGTGCTCAGCCGCAAGTTATCCGTGGCGCCCAGCCGCAAGTTATCCGTGGCGCTCAGCCGCAAGTTATCCGTGGCGCTCAGCCGCAAGTTATCCGTGGTACTCAGCCGGGGACAATCAGAGTCACTCAACCCCATGTTATACAGATGACGCAGTTACAGGCTGGAGAAAAACCAGTTAGTGTTACATATAGGTTACAGTGTGCCAGTGGGACTCGGACATAATGGCCTAGGTTTTGAGAGCGGGCTTGGTCATTGTGTAGTGTTCTTGGGCAAGACACTTACACATGTAACTGTCACAACGCCTCTCTTCATCTAGCCTCACAGACTTTCTTTTGGCTCGAGAGAGGAGGGATTGCATGACGAGCCAAAAGAAAGTCTGCGAGGAGGCTACTCTTCATCCAGGAGTATAAATGGTACTGATGAACTGTTAGGGAATCCTGACCAAATGCTGGGGGTTACCTGCGATGGACTTGCATCCCATCCAGGGGAGTAGCAACACTCCTAGTCGGCTTCATGCTCCGGGATAAGCCCCAGCAGTGTGGAGTGCGGCTTTAATGTACCTTTTACAATGTACAGTACATATGTATGTGATCTACGTACATGTACACTGTTCAGCTATAAACGAGCTTTCATTGTACATTCTCTTTTGAGTTTCAAGAATTCCCAAATCTGTACTCCCCACCCCATCCCCCTCAGGATGCTTGTAATGAGCAGATCAAAGTGACGAAAAATATTTAGGTTGTTTTATACAGTAGTGTTGCTTAAATTGTTTGGAATTTCTGTTTGCAGCCTCCAGGTATTCAAGTAATTCAAGTGGACGGAGGCAATGACAGCGATAGTGAAGATGATGATGATGACGACGATGATGATGATGACAAAAAGGACAAATCTCAAGAAGGATTGGATGAAGCAGATTTTGATGTTAGTGTTGTACATTATTACAGTGAACTCTCTCTAAGGCGGACAGCCTCGGGACCAGCTCTAGCTGTCCGCCTTGAAGAGGTGTCCGCCTTATAGAGAGTTTCGTTACAGGAAAATAAGAGAAACTTGATTCGGTCGAGTCCAGCCAACCATGTCCGCCTTAGAGAGGTGTCCGCTTTGAGAGAGTTGACTGTACACGACTAAGTCAGACTTAGTCGTGTACAGTCAAAAAGACAGTTGAGAGGGCCAATAACTAAAATCAGCCTATCAAAAATGAATGTGTTATGTCGGTCCGATATTTTCTAAATATTGGACCAGGTAAAGTTACTTACATAATTTGTACATGTTATGGTTTAATTCCCACAGCTATTTTTAAGCACAACGTCATGTAATAAATCACTTATTAACCAAGCTTGCTGGGGACCGTATTGGAACTGTGTCACGACCTAGGGCCGACATTCTCACAGTACGGCCCTCACCCTTGGTTAATAAGATAATTTATTATATGGCAAACTGGTCCACGATGAAAAGGAACATTCTGATTGGTTCCCTGAGCGGTCCGAATTTTGCAATACGGACCGCAAAGATGGACCGCTCACGAACTCATTTCGCCAAATTCCTTTTATGAAACATTGAACAAAAGAAAACTGTTTTCTATTAAGAAGAACATTTTTTCCTCATGTCTGGCGGAAAAACTGGTGGTTAAACTTTTCGCAAAGTGGCCTGAAAAATGCAAGAATATGCTTAGCTTTGGCGCGCGCGCGTTAGCCGAGAATGGTTGCACTAATTTCTCAGCAAATTTTTTAAAAAGCCATTATAATAAAAACTTTATTGAACTAGCTTGTTCGGTCCGTATTGGGAAATATTGGTCTCGTTCTTTTTTTGCAAGTTTATGGACCTCGCCTTCGGCTCGGTCCATAAACTTGCAAAAAAGAACTCGACCAATATTTTCCCAATACGGACCTCACGCTAGTTCAATAACATCTATGTCTCACTGAGTAAAATGGTTTTAACCTACATTAGGAGTATCAGTAGTTCGTCTAGTGTGATAGTTTGGCGAGAAACGAGAAACGGACGCGTCTCGAGAGAAGCGAGACTCGTCTCGAGAGAAAGGAGGTAACTTCCCTAATTTGAGCTTTAACGCTTGTTTGTTTGCAGGATGAAGATCCTCTCAACTCGGACGATGACGTCTCCGAAGATGATCCCGCTGATCTGTTTGACACAGATAATGTTGTGGTTTGTCAGTTTGACAAGGTACTGTAACAGGCTTGCAAACGAAACGCTGGCCAGTGGCCACGAGAGAAGGATTCGAGACAGTCTCGAAGGTTTAAGGCTGGTTAGCCTGCGTAGCAAGCGTTCCTGTACGAACGAAGAGCTTTTTCCGCGATCGAAGAGCTTTTTCTGCATTTTGGCCGCGCGAAAATTGGGGCGAGAGCAAAAAAGTCGCTCGGGTGGGTGGGGGAGCGGGTGGGTGGGGGAGGGGGTGGGGGTTGGCGCGAAAAAGTTCTTCGATCGCGGAAAAAGCTTTTCGTTCGTACAGGAACGCTTGCTACGCAGGCTAAAGGCTGGTTTTTACTAGCAACGGAAGCATAAGCGTTGAAATGACCTAATTCTACGTTTTCTGGAGAACGTGAACCGCAACGGCGAATTTTTGAAGTTTCTATTTGGAATTGAACGCTGTCTTAGTGTCTTTACATATGCAATAATATTCAGCTGAGGATAGCTCTGACACCGATAGACAAGATTATCCCGAGATTCTTACTGTGCGAATCAAAAAAGCGTGAACTCTTTGATTTAACTTTGACATGATCAAACCGCAAACGGAAGAATAGTCTGGAAACTCAAATTTACATTTTGTTTTTGCAGAAAAGCTTTGCGAAAATAGCAATAAAATAAACAGTACAGGGGAAAAAAGGACCAATTTTGTCAAAGGAAAATCCAAGCTTAATCAAAGTGTTCACGCTTTTCTGATTCGCACAGTACGTAAAATATAAATTAGTGGTTGCTTAAATTGTCTTGTAGCAACTAACTGCTTGGTTTGTTTCTCATAGATTGCTCGCACAAGAAACAAGTGGAAATTCCATTTGAAGGATGGAATAATGAATCTTAGAGGAAGAGACTATGTGTTCCAAAAGGCAAACGGTGAAGCGGAATGGTAGCCTAGATGGTGGACAAGAAATATTGTAAAAAGAATCAAAAAGTGTAAAAACAAATAACAGAGGAAAGAAGAATTTAAACGAGATTCAGACGAAATGAAAGCATCGACGTTCAATTGTATTATAAAGTATTCGTTACGCGGCCGTGCCTTGGTCAATGTAAGATGGTGCTCTGGTTACGTGTGATTTGAAACCCCACCCCAACCCCGAGCATTTGACATCAAAATTAAGCCGAAAACGCGTGATGAAATTATGTCAAAATGCGGGGCACTTAAACTGTATAGAAGAAATTTCACACGGCCAACATCTCGGCACCATTCAGCCATTCTCGTCCCCAGAGCCCCGCGTTGCTTGGTTTGTTTGACTGGCGAGGCTTCTGATTGGCTATGCTCAAAAGAATATGAAGGGTATTCTCTTGCTATGCCATAAATGGATAGCCCAAAATCAGACCTACGATAGCACTCCAGTTAGCCTACTGTAGTACCGGTCCCCAGTTAGCCTACTATAGCACCCCTGCTAGCCTACTATAGTTCCCAGTCTTTGGTGGGTTAGGTTAACGTCTGATCTGATTTTGGGCTATCTATTCTAGTCACGATCGTAATTGTCAGGCGCGTGAAAGTAAAATCCCGTATGTAGTAAATGACATTTAAATACACCGCAACTTTGTCAAGAAATTCCCTCCAACGGCTTTGCTACGAGAAGTGAAAAGAAATCGTTAATAATATACATGTAAGTAACTGATAATAAAATTTAACGTCACGTTCAAGAGAAAAATTGAGTTTCATTCTGCGTGACAACAATTTCGATCCGGTAAGGCTAGCGGAGTGAGTTATTTATACTGGTATGACTCGTATTAAACCGGTTTGAGAGTTTGTAACAGTGTCATGTAAGCAGAGACGAAACTGCAAGATGGAATTGTATGAAAGCCATGATGACCATAATGGTATCGTGAACAGCTCCTTAAAATGCTATTCTGACTTTCTTTGGTTTTAATTTGGTAAGCCACTTACGGACACTAATTCGATTGAATTTAGCTTAAAACGGTGACAGGGTTCGTACGGGTCCTTGAAATCACGAAAAGTACAGGAATTTTCTTCTTCATTTCCACCTGGAAAATGAGTGAGTTTGTTGGCGGAAATACATTCAAACGAAAATGAAGTACCGCGAAAAATTGAGCGGTCACAGAATTGACTAACCCGTGAGGAGAAAATTCTCGCCAAATGCGACAGGGATGTGTTGAAGAACAGTTTCAGAACTTTTTCCAGTTGCACAGGAAAACGTTAAGAAAATTGTTGCCGAAGAACGCAAACCCTGTGCGATTGAGAGGAAGAATGTAGTATTTCTACATGTAGCTAATGGAATAAGCCACTCTCTTGGAGGGGTGCGCTTCTAGTCTGTCGTTTATCAACTAGAAGTAATCATCGATAAGTGAAATGCGTTCGAAAAGGAGCCGTGTTTAGTTCCGAGCATTTCTCGTCCCACGCGCTCGAACGTCACACAATACTAAGGATCGCGCGAATGAGGGCCTGCTCGCAGGCTACTTGTTCCCTGGTTGACAATATTCTCGTCCCCAGAGCTTTCGTTTTGTTTGGACTTGGACGAAGTGCTCTGGGGACGAGAATGGCGCCATCTTGTTGGCTGACTGACATTATGATCCACTCCAATCGGGCAAATGGTAAGCACTCAAATAATAATTATAACGACTTTCAATTCAAACATTCCTTTATTTTTCCATTTATTTTACAAAGTTATTTACAAATTAGGGCATTCTGGCTGCCTAAATAATCATTTCACAATCTTGAAATCAAACCAATATAGTTGAATCGTAGATTATGTCAAATTATTGTTTGTTTCAAAAAATCTCAATGGTTTTAAAAATAAGTGCTTTTGTTTTGTTATTTTGTTTTCTACAAGAATTATACGAGATATCCAAGTTTAAAAGGGGCCATGTCGCCGATATTATTTGTTGTTTGTTGTAAATTAAAGCACACATTCTAATGGCGGTTTTCAAGACAAGATTACGAGAGCTGCGAAGACTGATTTCCGAAAACAACCGAACGTCAATCGAAAATCTTCGTTTGGGTTGTGAACTATCGGCACGACAGTCGACGGCGGTGGTCAAAGTTTGAACTTGTCACTTTACTGGCAAGTTTGAAAACCAATGTAAACGAAATGTTCTTTTAAAACAATCGACTACCTTCGACTGAAATCAAAGGTGATTGCGAGTTTATTCAATCTCGTCCTGCTATCATGTTTCTCGAACATTCCTTTGCCGGGTTTTACCCGATAAACAAAGAGTGACATAGCCCCTGTCTAAGTATACTTAGATACTTAAAGTGCAACTAACCCCCCAAATTTTTTTTTTCTCTTTAAAATCTATCTATTGCCCCGATCACGTCTGCGAAAAAATTATCGTGATTGATAAAATCCCCGCGTTTCTACAGTTGTTTAAAGTCAGGCTTTCCATGTTCACCACCGCGCAAATGGGAATCCTGGGTCGAGCAATGTGACGTCAAAGCAGGAGTGTGATTTATCATGTTTACAAGCATTTGACTGGGAATCCTTCGAGCGTAGATATTCTTTTCGTTATTTCCGAGCCGTTTTATTTTCGAAAGCCACAGAATTTTAACTCAAGCTAGATATGTCATCTAGTGACTCAAATTCGGAGTCTAGTTACAATTCGGAAGACTATGACACAAAAATGTTGAGATCGAAGTGGAAGATGCACGGGTTGCAAGCTAGCTTCCCGTGATGATCGAAGCACACAGATGAACCGACGAACCGTATGTGGACGAGGAATGGCTGAAGAAATACGAAAAGGAGGAAGAAGAAGAAGACAAGAAGCTAGAGGAAGTAATTCAAGCTAGACTTGACGGCAAAGAAAGAGTGGATTCTTGGTTAGTCTTATCACTAATATTTGTCAAACCAGATGTAAACAAATAGACTCGCAATCGATACTTCAAGCAGCAATGAGTAAGATATCTTCTTGGATGAACTGCCCGGTCACCTGGAATGGACAACTAAATGCGAAAAGGAGGTCAAAGCGAACGAAGCGTCGAAAAGAAAGCACAAAGGACCGCTTAGATAGCACTGAAGAAGTCAGTCAATGGTAAGCAATTATTGTCACCTATAGTACTCCCATGCATCGATATGCGCGAGCCGAATGATCATTTATATTTTTGCTTTAGCGAGTATGTATTTTGTAAAGCAATGGTTATTCTGTTAAATGCCAGCTTTTCACCATTTAGAGGGTTTTGATTTTTACAAAAGCCAAGTAACTGTCGCAGTTTTCTCTCGCTCGCGGCTTTTTCGATCGATTGAAAATCGGCTTGCTCCG
Source organism: Desmophyllum pertusum (assembly GCA_029204205.1). Classification (NCBI taxonomy): domain Eukaryota; kingdom Metazoa; phylum Cnidaria; class Anthozoa; order Scleractinia; family Caryophylliidae; genus Desmophyllum; species Desmophyllum pertusum. The sequence continues at coordinate 3,645,727 of MU826354.1, forward strand.
CGCGGCTTGCTCGGGCCTGGAAATTGAAGCCATAAAAAACAAGCTGAAAGGAAACAAGCCACATCACTACAGTTTTGACATCCTCAAACGTTTGTCGTTGCTACTCCAAATAACCACCATAGTGAACTAAGTTAATTTTGAAGTAAAAACCGTCAAATAAATAACACTTTTAAACCTCGATAAGCGAAGTGGACCTGTTCCCTCTGTAGTCCGCATTGATATTACGATGAGTATACGGTTTATCGCACTGCTTATTTCCCGGCCTCAGAAAAACTTTTGGAGTTCAAATCTTTTGTCATTTTTCCTATTTTATCCTTCGAAATAAATTCGTCTTTGACTTTCATCAATATTCCTGAAATTGCTTCGCACGAGGGTGAAATGTTAACGCCATTACAGATGCGCGATACTACGGATGAATGCTCGGATTCTACGCTCGCGCTACTGAATTTCATGGGCTTACATTTCTGGCTATAGCGATGGTAGAGATAGGTTCTCGGTAACATTTGGTCGATGGCTAGTTGGGTTGGCTTCGACCGGGTTAAATAGCCTTTGGAAGTCAGCCTGCTAGAAGTGCGCGGACAAATTCTAGACGGAGTTCTTGAGCAATGGCTCTCACAGTCCTACTTTACTTCGTTCGCTTGAGTTTGCATCCACCGTCTTTTTCGTATTTTCTCGACGATCGCTCTAGAATGGTATAGTATACCTTTCTCTAAATCTGAGGTGTTACTGCAACGGCCAATAACGCACCTGGAAGGCGTTTCTACACACTTTTCGAATGTGTATCGCATCTTCCTGGAGGAAATGAGTGGACGCGAAGGATCCAAGGCTCCTGAGTTGACGTCACTAGTCGCTAAACTCATTCCCAGTCAAAAACGCGGCCGTGAACAAAAATGGCGGCGTTTTTGGTCACTTTGCCGGGGCACAGAAAATCGAGGATTCAACCAAATCCAAAAAATTTTCGCAGTTAAGTTTCAAATAACAAGTACATTTATTTAAATGAATAAAAATTTTGGGGTTAGTTGCACTTTAATCCGGCCTCTTTACGCTACGTAGCACATAAGGCCATAGTTACCAGGGCCGTAGCTAGCGGGGGGCAAGGGGGGCAGTTGCCCCCCCAAGAATGGGTAATGCTTTCTGAAAAACGAAAACTGCGTATGTTTTTTTTCGCGTTCAAACAGCCGCCTTCTTGATAAAAATATATGCCGAGGGTCTTTCAAAAACAAGATTGAACATTTCAAAGGCTTGGTACTCCATCTCCCAGATTTTGCTCGGCATATTAATCAAGATGATGGGGAACGAAGAGGCGAGAACTTCTTACTTCTTTGGTAACTAAGTAAGTAGTTATATTTTGACTGCCCGGTACCATACTAATTTGAACATTTACGATTGACTGAGAAATATATTTTGGAGCGGAAATCCAACTGGAGACATCTTTTACAAACGAAATAGACTAATAAAATGTTTAGTGTACTAAGGCCGATATACGGTATGTATCAAGGTAAACAAAACCTCGGAAATATTGCTGTAAGCACTAAAAATACCTGTCATTTTACACTGAATCGAGATTGATTTTTTTTGACAAAATATCTCATGAAAAATGCTCAAAATAGCATTTCCGAGCCTCTAGATTTCAAAATTTTCTGAGGGGGCATGCCCCCAGACCCCCCTAGCGGCTCGCGCCTTCGGCACTCGCTTCATTGCCCCCCCATTCAAAAAATTCTAGCTACGGCCCTGGTTACCTAAGTATAATGTCGATTTAGTAAGCATAAAGCGTATAGGTGATATTTTATATGTTAGAGATAATTTTGTAATGCCTCAAATTAAAGTTAATTATCACCCAATTGAAGAATACAATTACAAAATTCAAAGTGGACGAACGTCCTCCCTAATAGTACGATTGATATTTTAATGAATATTTTTCTCTTCAATTGCATGCAATATATTTCTGTTCCCAACTGGGAGTCGTCGTAAAATTTCGAATACAGTAATTCAACAATTACCCTGCGAAATCGCGCTTAATATCGCCTAAAACGTCGATAGTCCGCAAGATTGAGCTGGATAATTGTTTTATTATTCAACAAATTGTCAACGAGTCGCAGAATGAAAGCATCGAAATGTCAAACGCAGCCGCGCTTTCCAATATGTCGGACGAGTCTACTTCCAAATATGGCAAACTACATATACCGCAGGATATCTGTCATGTACGAATGGCAGATAACAATTGGGGCTTACTTCTTGACCATATATGGACATGGTGACAATTTGTTAAATCATCAAAAACGATGGTTCACACTTAAATTAATTCGTGTCCATGAAATTAATTAATCACAAAATATATTATATACTAATCGTTATTGTCAACCAATATCAATCATATAATATGAGGAAAAATAATTATATCGCTTGGTCGGCACTTTTTGACAGCTTACTGTCCAATAATTTCTTTGTCAGTACTATGAAAAGAACCCATTCCAGTGCACTGTCTAATTACAGATATCAACCAATCAGATTTGGGAATTGTGTTATTGATATTATTATCATAGTAGCGATTATAGTAAAAATTAACCCATCTGGGTGTTACTGAGGTTGAAAAGCGTGATACTAACTGCATTTATAAAATGCAGTCGTTGTCTGTTGGAACTAAAAAAAGGTTTTATATTATAATTTTCTTGAAACCGATCACATAAATGCGCATTCAACAGACGGGGTTTAATCAAACAAGTATGATTTCACAGCTGTGGAATCAAGAGCTGTTTTTAATTGAGTGTCGTAAAACCAAAACCAAAGCAATCACAGTAACCAATCACAGCAAACGAAAACAACGAAACGAACCAATGAGAACTCGAAGTAAGAACACTTGATTGGCGCCATGACCAAGCGCGGGAAAACGCGTGGTTTAGTAGGTGGTGCGAGTTTTGTAAGCCAATCACAGGGCGTGTTTCATCGGGATATCCGAACACGGAGAAGAGAGTTGAAAATACGACGCGCAGCGGAGTATTTTTGACGAAATTCGAGGTGTTTGGATAGCCGATGAGACACTGTCTCGAGTGTTTGATATATCTGCTCAATCGAAACAAAAACCAAGTAGTAAACGGGGAAATAAAATCGTAAAAATCTATGCTAATTCAGACCGGGTATCCAAGCCTCCGACACGGTTATGATTTCCTTTGTTTTAACTTGATGATTACGTCTAAAAGCGGTTCGTTTGAAAAGAAACTGTTCTACTGCTTCCACGGGCAAGGGAAACACTTTATTAATTTTATCAATTTGAAGTTCATAAAGATAAATATTATTAACCGCCGTTGCAAATTTGGAAAGCTGATGTTTCGAGCGGTAACCCGAGCCGATCCCTTCGCGGGAGCAAATTATAAAGTTCTAAGGGCTTCGACGAAAGTTGAGGCTCGGGACGTCAGCTTAATTCATCACGGTGGTTAATTTACTTTTATCAACTTCCATTTATTAATTCAGTAACTGATTGCAAGAGAGGATGATCTAAGAGAAGGATTCCTCGTGCCCCATGATAATTTTGTTTGAAATCTATTAATAGTTTCGCGCCAAGCTGTGTAAGTTATTTTTTTCCTATAGATCGAGGCTCTGACATCACGTTACTCGAACTGACCAATCATGTAGCGCTCTTAAAATAGCTCAGCTGAAAATTACTGAAAATTAAAAACAGATTTCAAAAAATTATCAATGGAAGAGACCCTTGTATGGCGGGATGCTTCTCTTAGATCAACCTCTCTTGCTTATTGTCATTAGTAGATAATCTCATTTTTGAAAATTAAACCTCTATAAAAAAAAAATACTAGTTGACCTTTCATGGTGGCATGGCGAAACGCTCACACTGTAACTCACAATACGCTTCAACAGTCACTCTGCCCCAGGTCGTCATCAAGTGTTTGCACTGAAGGGCGACTGGGACTAGCAAAAATGCTGGATATATCTTCCGGGAATTCTTCTACCTCCCTGCGGCTCTGGTACAGGGGATTAAAGAACCCAGTTGGCCCGCTATCTTGAGGCTCCTGGTCAACCGGTTTATCTTGTTTCTTGGGTGTGTCGTAGATTGCCGTTTTCGTCTCCTGCGCAGCTCGTTTATCCGGTTTGATTGGAACAGCGTACAGTGCACTTTCATCTTCACTTGGGTCTGATTTCTTCTTTTCCTGGTTAAACGTCAAAGATATTGCATATTACAAATCTAATTCTAGCAGTATTTTGTTTGTTGTTGTTTTTTTGTTTGTTTATTCGCACTTTTTTCAAGAGTACAGTAACAATATACATAAGGAATTAAAAACGGTTGTTAGTGGGAATAAATAAAGGGCGTATTTTGTGGAATAGAAGTGTGCAGAGGCCTGAAAGAAGCAGAGCTTTCGAGTTGGCCCCTGCATTTGAGAGAAAACTTTTTGGATTATGTGAAACTATCTTATAGAATAAAAACAAACAAACACAGAGAAAGGCAAGATACAGCAGTTGGTAGAGTTGGAGAATACATGTCTACACTTGTCTAGCTAGCAATATGTTTTTGTATTCGGGGATGTTTGTCACATTTGAACCCAGTAGTTATATGGCCTTAGCTCGGAGTCTCCTGTAGCTCAGTGGTAGGAGCGTCCATAGGTTCGACCCCTGTTGGGAGAACTTGGTAGCTTGTGTCATTGACTGATCGATTAACATCATATTTCTACCAAGCTTAAAATAAACCATCATTTCTTTCCATATTGGATATTATTAAACTGTTGCGTTCTAAGGGAAGAAGTTTTACTTTTCCTACATGGACCAAAACAAGAATCGAAAATGGGCAGGTCTGTGCATCTTCTCTGTCTTTGAAGTGACTACTAAATTTCAAATCGTTTGAACCGTTAGAGATAAGATAAGATAATTTATTTAACGTCGATAAAAAGCGAAAAACGGACTTTGAGAAAGTCTACTCCATCGTCAGCCATCCTTGTTCCTGTTTGGTTTATTATTACCTCTTTGATGTTTTTTCTACCTCAGTAAACTATTATCTTGAGGCTTTCTTCAATTTTCAGGTCATTTTGCACCTCGCAAAAATCGTCACATAGCTCTTTTACTAAAATCGTTCGAGCTTAGGAGTCAGAAAGAATAGCTGTTTATATTACAGTTGAGCCCGCAGTCAAATATTCTTTTTGTTTTTAAAAAGTATGCAAACGAGTTAGGCTCGATTTCCGCCGCTCTCGCGAGTCCGGTCTTCGTTCTGGTTCATTTTCCCAAACAGCGGCTGGTAATCGAGCCTACAAATGAGGCTAACGGGCCAATACAATGCCAGATTGACCCTTTCGCCTCGTTTGCGTGTCAAATGGAAAACAATACCAGATTGACCCTTTCGCCTCGTTTGCATGTCAAACCGCTGACCGTCTGTAATAACTGCTATTAAAATTGTATTTCTCACCTGTCTGATTGATGTAAACATGGGATTCGCAAAACCACTAGACTTAGCGGCCTCCCCTTCATCTTCATCAGCTTCATGCTCTATTTCCTGATGGGCCTGTTTTACCGGTTTGAAGCTCGAGTACATTGGATTTTCAAAACCACTCGTCGATTCCGATCGCTTGACCGTAGCCTTCCCTGCTTGAGCATCAGGCTGCTGGTAGATAGGATTGTCCAACATGTCAACATGTGTCCCTACTTCTTCCTCCGCGTTTCCGTATATTGGGTTAAGAGCTCCTGCTTCGTCTTCCGCCTGCTGGTTAGCCATATGATGCCTGTGCATGGCGTCTTCGTAAGTGTCTTCATTCTCTCGGTGCCGTTCCTGCTTAATAGACCTGCGTTCCCTCTCGCTCAAAGAGTTTCGTCGGCAAAAGATGAGCCCTGAAATGAGGACAATCAACAGGAGCCCCCCAATACCCCCGATGACGTAATACATGCGCATGCTCGTGGAATGCTTCTCGTTTTTGAATTTCATGTCCTTCCCTTCTTGTGAAACGCAAGATGGAATATCCAGATATTCCACTTTGTCGGCCGTTGCCTTGCATACTCCGTAGTTAAAATCGCTGGAGGTATATCCATTGTTGAGGCACGTGTTGTTAATACCGCACAAAACAGTCTTTTAGGAACTCCTAGATATTTAGCCTTATCTTTGGAGTAAACAAGCACAACAAAGTCCACAGATGAAGGGTTCTCGGAATCCGCCGCGCTTCTCTTTGCTTTGGATACGTGTTCCAGACTGGGATTGATAATAAAAACATCATACGTATTAACCTGAGTAGTGTCGTATTCATCGCCCGTTATTTCATTGAGCGGAAACGTAAGTCCATAAAACACCTCCTCAAACTTGATCTGCCAATGGGAACTGGAGATGTTCTCGCTTTCGGGAAACTCTAACGAGACAATAGAGTCAGTCGAAACACATTGAATTGAGTCGTGTTTCATTGTGTTTGATGGCACGCAGACTGTTCTTCGCAAGATTCTGGTTTACATTCACCGGACTTCCGCTGACAAAAGGGTCCAAAATACCCGGGCTCGCAGATGCAACTGAAGCCGTTAACTTCATCCACACACTTTCCCGTCTTAGCGCATGTCGGTTCAACCGCGCAGTCATCTATGTTTGTTTCGCAGCTCACTCCAGTATAGCCAGGCGCACAATAGCACGTGTATCCATTTAAGATGTTATCACAAGTGCCGTCGTGCTGACATGGGTACGAAGGGCAATATTCGATGATATGCGTGCAGTCCGAGCCGTTATGATATCCAGTAGGGCACGTGCAGTTATAATAATTAATGTAATCGTGGCACGTGCCACTCTGGCGACACGGATTCGAAAGACACTCGTCTATTTCAGTGCAGTTGACGCGCCGTCACCCGAAAACCCATCATTGCACGCGCATGTGTAATTCTGCCAATTAACGCGACTGCACGTGGCGTCCACGTGACACGTAGACCACGGGCAAGGGTCAACTTTGGTCACGTGAACTTTAACCGTGCCGTTAAACGCTCTCGGAGGAATTCCGTTGTCTTCAGCTTTTATCAAAATTTGATAACCACGAATGATGTAATCATCGTAACTGAGATGCGACTTCACTGTCAAGTAGGGCAAGTTACTGTCTCCTTGGCTGACACTAGAAGAGTTATCCTTGCATTTATCTTCGATGGAAAATAAATCCCGGTAATTTAGAGCTGTGTACGCCACTGTTTGCCATTGTTCTGGGTTTCTGGATGTCACTTGTGCGAGGCAGTAACCGATGGACACATTCTCAGGAACTGTGACGTTTTCGGGAATTAATCTGATGTCATCAGGTGCCTCATTGACGTCAGTTACGTTGATTTTGAAATCACTAATGACGTCAAGCGGAGGTCCTGTTCCATTTGCAGGCTGATCTGTGGCTCGAATGGTGACTGTGAGTTCTGTAAACGGGTAAAGGACCTCGTAGTTCAGGAAAGATGGGTCTTTTACGATAAGATAGTTACTGCTGGTTGCCTGGATAAAATGCAATTTACGTCAGTTTTGAAAACTCAGTTTATATAATATAACGAGACGGCACCATTACACGACACGATACGGCACAACACAATTACACGACACGAGACGGCACGATACATGTACGATGCAACAACAGACAGACAGTCAGTCAGACAGACAGACAGACAGACAGACAAGCTAAGACTAAAGCATTTAAACTTTCTAACCCCGTACTTCAGTACAGTGGAACCCGGTTAACACGGACACCGAAGGGACATGAAAAGTGTCCGTATTATCCGGGTGTCCGTATTAAGCGGGCTGATATAAGAGAAAATATATGTCGTCGGGGCAAACAAAACTGTCCGTAATAAGCGGGTGTCCGTATTAACGAGTGTCCGTAAAGCGGGGTTCCACTGTATACATAGTAAGCACCAAACATACATTGTTACACTCAGTACAGTAAATTATTCACATGGAATCTTATCACCGATAAATTCCTACAATTGTTACCTGGAACACGGACGAATAATTTCCAGTGACAGTGAACACGTGACTTTGTCCTATATCCGAGTCATTGCATGTGAGATATCCTATGACGTAACCCACGTGAACGTTCTCCTCCACGACAGTGGAACTGTTCAAAGAAATGTCGAAAGGAGCTTCATTCACGTCAGAGAGTTGAACGATGAAGTTTCTTTGCACGGAATATGGAGGACTGCCGTTGCCTTGGCATTCAACTGACACTGTTTATTAGAAAGATAGAATATTTAAAAAGGAAACCTCCACTTTTGGAACTTAGTTATTGCCAAATTGCTGGAAATATTGCCGGTCTAACCTGTACATTAACATGGTCGAAAAAAATGGAAAAGATTTAGAATTTGAAAGGATTACCAGGAATTTTTGAATTTCCCGCGTTGCCACCATTTTGTTTTTATGACGTCACACGGTGCCCGAAAGAGCCGTGTGACGTCATGATATGCAAAATGGCGTCGCCCGAGATATTTAAAATCAGTTTAGTCTAAATCTTTCGTCTCAATCTTCCCCAATCTCTGTCATCCTTGTTTCTTTTTATTTTCATGGTTATTACTTTTTGATGTTTTTCTACCGTAAATTTGTCAGCTTGTTGTCTGCAGCAAGACACAACGTACGTAACAAAGATGAATTATGCGGGTGCTCTGATTGGTCAAAACAACATGTTTTTCAGAGTGTAATACATGGCTTTGGCTTCTTTATTTGTTAAGACTTTTCTTGTTTTACCTGTTATGGGACTGGCCAAATGGCTTTCGTAGTTCAAGATAGCGTCTCGCTTCACGCGAATCTCCGATGAAGATTTCGACACTGAATTGATGTTAAAGTAACTTCCTCCTTCACGAAGTGTACACTTGTGTTTTTGCCCAACGTCCTCATCGACCACACTCAAGTTCGTCAGCGAAGTTCCACTCGGACTGTTCTCGGGTATCACGACCTTGTACGAAGTATTGTCGTGCACCGAGAGAGACGAGTTAAAGAATATTGCTGACGGCCGATCATTACAGTCAAGCACAGTAACAGTCAAAACATTCTGTAATGAAATAAAGGAGTTGACAAAAAGGTCAATTGTCATCATTTTCTGTGATTGAATAACTTAAGCAGAAGTATCATGTCAAAAATATCTGGTACAGCAGGGTGCAGTGCATTTCCCGCACATGTCTAGCCAAGACGGGGCTCTTTCGTGACAATTACAGCCCCGGAAATATAGATTGCATGCAACAACGAAATACAAAATATTTAAATTTACGGGACTTTATCATTGAACTGGAAAGCCTTCAGCTCCTTATCCCATGTGGGAGAGAGAAGTAAGTCAACTGATTAGAAAACCTAGTATTTCTGAAATGCAGCTCACGAACTGAAACAACCTATGGAAATCATTTGTAGCCAGCGAGCAAGCTCTCTTGAAGGTCACCCATATTATTTGATGTGAATTGGCACTTTGAACCCCGAGGTAAGTATCTAAACCCTGTTTTCCATTGTTTCCTTGGGGAGAATTTTCTGTGACTCTGTCATGCATTTCATTGTCGACAGAGTTACAATGTAGTAAGACAAACCTGTACTGATGAGAGGGGTGGGGTGCCGCTGTCAGTAGCAGTAATGTTTACGTTGATAACTGGCGTGGTTTCGTAGTCCAGTGAAACGTTTTTGAGCAACAGGTAGCTTCCACTAACACTAAACAACTCTGCAAGTAAACAAAGCGTTATTTTCAATAACCGGCGCCTATATCTAGATTATGGACGTGAGTTAAAACTCGAGATTTAATTAACAGGGGTGTGTGTGGTTTTCAAGCGTTCTCGATTACTTACGTACTTACGTTTTGACAAAGTTTTGACTTAGCCAATCAAAGAGCCCACAACAACACGTGCAATGTATCCCGGCACGTGGCTATTTTGACGTAGCCAGCCGACCCAGACTGACCTTGACCTCCGGACGGTAGCTCAAATGCAATATTTCGCCTTGGGGCTTGGGGACGAGATCTGATATTGTAACTAGCTTCTTGTTTATATTTGTTCTCAAAATAGCTTTTAACTACTGTACACCAGTATTCCTTATACGCCCGAACTTACCTCGACCCGAAATGATCGTGAAGGAATGAGTTTGATTTGCATCTGGATCTTGAGCCCGCAATACACCCACCACAGTACCGGCCGTTGCGTTTTCATAGATTCCTTTCGATACAAGAGTGACGGCAGTGGGCCGTTCATTTAAGTCAATCACCTGAAATGGAATAAATTTGTTAGGCATTGTCTTTGTATGGTTGTTTTTCGGCCAACATTTTCAGTAAACGATATCATATAAGGATTTGAGAAAATCTATGAAGTGCTTCTTTACCTGTATCGTTAGAGTGAGACTGGTACTGAGAGGTGGGTTACCGCTGTCCGTTGCAACAATTGTCACCTTATACGAGCCTTGAGTCTCATAGTCGAGCGTCCTGTTTGTTACCAGTCTATTGTCTATCAATTGAAAGGCGTCGGGGCCTGGTGATTGGTCTTTTATAGAAAGTGATACATTCGCTTGTCCAGTCGTCTGTAAAAAAAAGGTTTGGTCGAAAATATTTCATAAAGGAAGATTATAATGGGGAAAATAGTTTAGGAAGCAACTATCCTACCGGTGAATCAGGATCATGAACACTGAGTGTGCCCACGTAATCCCCCCGGGATCCGTTCTCGGTCACAGTCTTGGACGAAATGGTCAGATTGTACGGAGCCTCGTTTACATCCTGGACACGGATAATGAACAGTGAAGAGACGGAGAGGGGGTTGGGTATGATCTCGGTGCAGCTAACCTAAAGGAGAGAAAGGAAGAAGCTTGTAAAGATTATGACGGATACATTGATAGTAATATTGAGATTGGAACCGTAGCAAATCGTTAGACATTTACCTTTTAAACAATATTAAACTCGAATTTGTTAAAATGTGGAAGAGTATTTTGATTTGTCCACTGACAAAGCATAACTTACGGTTTTGTTTAGAATTTAAACTAGCCCCCAACTAAGTAACCCTACAATATTTACTCATATATATCATGATACAATTTCCGCTCATTTCTGTCAGTGAATTTCTGACACTATTTGTATTGGCCTTGTAATGGGCCATTTTTACTTTTCGCCTCGGTTTCAAACGAGTTCTGGTAAGCAGTTGAATGAAAGTTTCAGTAAAACAAATTTTCATAATGAATGGTTGAAAGGTAAAAGGCAACTCGTAAATGACCTATTATGTGCTTTTATCGTTTTTTTTAAAGGGCTAGGTACATTGGTGCGACCTGTTTTAATTCCATTACAATGGCGTGGCCCGTTTTGGGGAATAAGCGTTGTTTTGGCGAATCTGCGTTGGAGACCTCGAAGAGTATTGATTTCTTATTATCCAATCAAAACTAGCGCGGATACACTGACAATTATCGAAAGGAATAATCACAAGTTTATAGATACCGGTTTTGAGTAGATTACCACCATTGCAACACGGTTAACTTACGTTCACTGTATACATGATTAATGTTTCATAATCCAACGTGTTTTGAGACACCACCAGAGTCACATGATTAATAACCTGCAAAGAGATGTATGGAAATATAGCCGTTAGCCTCGAAGTGCATAGGTCGAGCGTAGCCATATATTATTCGTTGACACTTCACTGTCATAGTGCATCTATTAAAGGGACACTGTCCCAGCGTATTTGCTCAAAACTGTTATAAATGCATGAAATGGTCCCTAAATCTATGAAATAAGAACTTAATAAACTCTAACTAAATGATAAAAAGCAATTTCTTCAAGAAAATCCATACTGCAACAACATTTTTGCAAAATTTCAAAGATTTCCGAACCAAATTTGAAACTTTGAAAAACTGACATCCTGACGTTTTTTCAAAAATCCATATTGCAATCCATTTCCATCCTCGCTGTTGTTCGTCATCCTCACTTCCTAATGGGTTCCTGTCATTTGTCGAGTGTTATTCTACAGAATCAAACCATTATTGATCAACTTTCTATGATCTAGATATGTTTCTGAGCTTTCCAAAATCATGCTCAAATCAGGACAGTGTCCCTTTAAATCTACATCCAGATGTATAAATAACCATCGCCAGACTGTTGAGTAAAACACTGAAATCTAGTACTAAAATCTAGAAATCTAGTACTCTTATTCAAGAGTGAACAATGACTGGATATAGAGGTCCTTTGATCCTTTCGATACTCACGTTAAATGGTCCACCATCTACCACGGAACAGTTGAACCTCTGTAACGGCATGTGAACATTGTCTGGGTCATACACCGACAAACTACCTACCACTGTACCTTCGCGGCTGTTTTCGGGAACCTGAAAGTATCAAGAAAAAGGCTCGTTTTTAGCGCGGATTACTTTGAAACGTGACCATTTACAGAGGATATACCGGGGTGTGGTGGGATGGGGTAAAATTATCAACTTTGGTCATGGCATAAACATGGAGAAAGTCTTTAAAGCATAACTGTAGGCGAGTATTTTGCTCAAAACTGTAATAAATGAAAACTTTAAATGAGCTGAGAACAATAACGAAATAACATGGAAATATCGAAAGCAGTTACTGCAACAATATTTTGGCAAATTTTCATAGGAATCTGTTAGCGTCAATCTTATAAATGTCAGTCTCGCGTTTCCAAGTTTATCCATATTGTAATCCATTTCCATCCTCGCCATCGTTAGTCATAGACTGATACTCACTTCCAAATGGGTTCTTGTCATTTGTTAAGTTCAGTTCTACAAAATTAAACCATTATTGTTGGGCTTTCTATAATTTAGGTGTGTTTTGGAGGTTCTACATAATTGTCGGTGCCCTGTTTCAGTGCCGCTTTGATTTTGACCCTGCAACAATACGTTACCTGGTTTCCAGTCAGTGATATATTTTGCGGCTTTTCATTAATGTTATTCACGCTGACAACAAACGAGCCTGCCACTGAGTAGGACGGCAAACCGCTGTCCGTACTGTTCACGGTCACTGTGTAGTTGGCGAACTGCTCGTAATCGAGCCCAGGATGCTGAAGGGTTACACGGCCTGATGGCGACTCAACATCAAACAGATTACGCAGACTGGATGAACTTCTGTTAATAACAGATAATTATAACGTTCAGCTCATTCCAAAGCAAAAGCTAAGGTAAATAATACAAAAAAACAGCCACTAGTTTTGAAAATACTTTCTCAAACTCATTAATAATTCAACAAGTTCAAAACCGTGTCGGAAGCAAGGGGGGGGGGGGGGGTGGCGAGGCGAGAGGGTGAAATCCATATATTTTGATGGACCAATGAAATTGCAGTAAAGTTATTCTAAAAATAACCTTACCAGTGACAACGCCCCTTCACATATTGGAAGCTCCTAGTCATGAGCTCCTATTACAATGGAAATGCTGTTCGGAGCAAAAGTGAATCATTTTCGGGGCACCTTTTCTAATACCAGTAACTACTATTCATGGAAATTATATTTCAGAAAGAAAAACTGAGGGTTTTTTTCAGTTTGAATTTGCTGAAAGAGAATTTCAAACAGTGATACTATCGGCTGATCTTCAAATTGTGCTTTTTTTCCTCCAGAATCTTTTGCATAACCACAGTAACAACATAAGTAGATGCTGCTAATCGGTAAGCAATTTTTGTTTAGGCTTTGTTTATTGGTTTATTTCTGACGAAAAGTAAGTGTTCCCATAAACAAAATGAGAAACGGACGTAACTACATAAATGCGTTGCGCGCTCGCCATACCTCTGCATGTTGTTGTGTCCCCATGCAAGCACATCAACTATCTGATACTGGTGCGTCTGTCCGACATCTTGATCAGCGGTTGTTACAGTCCCTATGTACTCTCCTGATAGGCTGTTTTCGTTCACGCTTAGTGGACCACTGGCTGATATTACCGTGGGCGGGTCATTCCTGTTTTTGACAACTATCGTGAAATTCTTTGTCGTGCTAAGACCTAACAATAAAATTAATTACAAATATATGAATGATAAATGATCCTGTACAAATTTAACTTCTCCCCAAGCTGGTTTCAAGTTCTTGTCATAATGGTTTTTTTTAGAATTATTTAGGTGTTCAATAAGAAAGATATTATTCAGTCAATGACACAAGCTTTTTTTCTTCCGAAAATCAGAAAAATTAGAGACTTTGTATGGATTTGGGGACGCCATCTCTGAATTAGAGACGTTTGTATGGAATTTGGGCGATCTTTGACAGCTCACAGCCTGGTACTATGTAATGTAACATAACCAAACGTGGTAAGCTTACTAATTTTCATGCGATCTTTCTGGTGATGGAATTAAATTTTTAATATGACGTAATTTGAACAATTGGTAAACTAGTGCCCAGTCCCTTTTTGAACTTCGGAAACGGGCAATTGGAGCATTACACTTTCTCTAAAATGTCGTCCCGCGGGACAAGGGAATTGCTGAGCCAAAGAGAGGATGATCTAGATCATCCTCTCTTGCTGAGCCTCAGTTTCGTGTCCTCGCCCCAGCTCATCCAGCGCGGACGCCATTTTAGAAAAGTGTGTATATGGATGAGTAACAGTAATAACCTTCGTTGTCAGCAGACTTGATAACCAGCGACCAAGCTGTATTCGCTTCGTAATCCAAGCTTCTCGTCGTGTTAAGCACGCTATGATCAATGACAAAAGGAACGCTTCCGGGGGAACCCACGATGCTATAAATAAACGTCTGTACTGCGGTCTGATCATTATCCGGGTCAGCGGTATCCAGAACTCCCACAGTGACAATCCCAACATTCTCAGCGACCTCACTGTTGGATAGTGTGATGTCATAAGGCCACTCGTTGACATCAATGATGGAGATTTGGACAGTTTTGTCGACTGATAAGGGCGGGCTTCCGCTATCGAAGCATCGAATATCTACACTGTAGCTCTTCGTCTTCTCGTAGTTCAAATCACCGGTTACAACAAGAGAGTTTCCTGTTCCGTTGATCATAAAAGGCGTATTGGCGGGATTAAGAAGTCGACAGGTGTGATTTTGCCAGGGTCCTCTGGGTCCCTTATCGTCAGGGTCTGTTACAGATATGTTGCTGACCAGGGTGCCCTTGGGGCTATTTTCCGGGACACTTCTCGAGGACAAAACGATATCCGTTGGTCGCTCGTTGACATCAAGCACCTGTTAACGAACAAGGAATAGCTTAATTAGTTACACAAATACAGTGCTATGAATTCTTTATAAGTGTACGATTTTAAGGCGGTTTGAAAGTTTGAGAAATTGAGAAGATTTGTATGGCAAAAAGTTGGTTGATGGCAAGGATTTGTCACTGTCATACAAATCTTGCAGTAGTCATCAGTGGTCTTTAAAATTGACAACCTTACTTATTTCATCACGCTTTTTCCATTTCGTACTACCACAGGGGAATACAAGTTGAGAGGATTAATAAATAAAAGAATAATGAATCGAATGAATCGTTACCTGGTTTTCTTCGTTTTTCTTTTGTATTCTCTTGCGCGAACTTATAGGAAAGACCGCTACCCACATTTAGAATACAAAAGAAAAACGAAGAAAACCAGTGACGATTCATTCGATTCATTATTCTTTTATTTATTAATCCTCGCAACTTGTATGCCCCCTGTGGTACTACCACGTAATAACGCGTGTCAGCTGCACGAAAAGTTGGCTTTGTCTCATCTTTGATTCGCATGAAAGGTAAGACAAAGATGGACGACTATCTTTGACACAGTGCTCAAAGGCAAACAACACCTTTGATATCGCCTTTGGCAAGCTTTGACGCGCGTCAAAGTTAGTAACAGCTTAATTGACCGTAGTCAAAATACCTTTGACACAGTCAAAGTCAAATTTGGCGCAGCACCTTTGTTCTACCTTTGACTAAGGTCAAAGGCGTACTATCTTTGACCAAAGTCAAAGACGGCCCTTGTCCAAGGTCAAAGACGACCTTGCCCACCTGTGACCTGCGTCAAAGGTAAGGCAAAGACGGTGGGTCAAAGGCAACATTTCGTGCAGTGCAGGGTTCTGCAAAGGGTCTATTTACGGCTGGGCCCGTGGTTTTCGTCGCAAAAGGTGATTTGTAACACGACAACAAACTGACGTAATAACGTGTCAAAGTGCTCACAACATTTTATCATTGAACAATAAAAATCCGGGGCACTTTACTGCAGGACTTGTACTTCCAACTGTTTTCAGAGCAATGTCTAGTTGAAGTCGTAAAAGTTAAAATTTATATGGCACTTGAAAAAGTCAAATAGCAACTAACCTGAACAGTAAAAGTTTTGTCAAAGCTTCGCCTTGGACTTCCGTTGTCCGTGCTTCTAACCCCAATAGTGTAGACCGACTTGTTTCGTAATCCAAGTTTGCGAAAAAGGAGGAATAAATCTTTTTGCTACGGAGGGCAAATTTCCATCCACCGTTATTTATCAGAGTGTATCTATGCGTCTGGTTGGCATCTTCGTCTGTGGTCACAAGATCACCAATATAACCATTCTTTACGTTCTCGTTGATAAATGCCGTATCACCCCCTGCCAATCTGATATTGCTCGGTCGGTCATTAACATCTAGTATCGTGACCTGGAACGGCTGCACGTGGAATAACCCACTGGTATCAGTAACGCGAACCAAGATATCTTCACTGGGGCTTGCTTCAAAGTCGAGCTCACCGCTGACCTGCAACAGCGTCGTACACATTGTTTTTACGCCTGGAATGTTGGTGATGTTGTGACACGTGACCTGTGAGCCCGCGGTGAACTTGCCATTAGCGTCGTCATCTAAAGAGAACGTCAAGTTTTGCACTTCGTCATGATCCAAGGCTTGAAGTGTCCCCACTATCTTGTTGGTTGCAGTGTTTTCATTCACTTTCGGTGCATTGTCTGGGAAAGACTGTTGCCCTGATGCCGATGTAAGCGTTGTGTTTATGGGAGCTTCGTTTATGTTTTCGACACCGATTATAAACGTCTTGCTGACCTGTAAGAAATATAAGACCTTGTTAGTTGAAAAAAAAGTTAACAATATAGATATATACAATCATAAAGAAAAGGGGTTGATGCACCGTTTGTAACAGTGTAAGAAACTGTAAAATGGGTACCGGCGAACTGTTAGAGCAACTTGACAAAATCGTGGGTGGTGACCTGTGTTTTTTATTTTTTATTTTTTTTATTTAAACAATATTTATTCTCAACATTTGCTCTAAGAGCAGATGCTCATCTAGAGAGCTTACGTTGTTTCACAATTACAATAACACACGATCAGAAAAAGACAAATATAACAAAGAAAAAAGAATTAAAGGACAGGTACAAGCAAGATCACACAAAAATGGAAAAAAATTAAGAAAAGCGGTTGATTGGGAGATAAAGGACTGAACAGATTTGAACAAATTTACATTAACTTGAAAGTCGATAGCAGGCACACCATTTAAAAGCCAATCAATTTTTTTCTTGTCAGATGCTAACAGCCACCCATCTCCCAACCAGTGTGCAGCGGAGGCAAACAAAATAACGCGCAGAGCAGCAAAACTTGGGCAGTACAAAAAGTAATGTGTTGGACTAGCATGTGTTGGACTAGTAATGTGTTGGACTGTGTTGGACTAGCATCCCACCCAGAGAGAGTACCAATACTACTAGCCGGCTTCATGCCACGGAGACCGGGATAGGCTCCAGCAGTGTGGACCACTAGGCTCGTGGAGAAACGAATACAGCTGTTTCGAGAAAGGTTGTCGGAAAAAAGCGCACGCGACACGCGACAATCCCGAAAGGTAATCTAATAATAATAATAATAAATAATAATAATGGTTTATTGAACAATATATCCACATAGTGGCTCTTCTTTGGGAAATGATCAGCAAGGTACGTTCCTGACACTGTAGCTGTCGAACCTACTTTTGTTGCTTTCTTTTAGCACTCGCAAACATACGTCCATGGCGTCTCGTGCCATTTTCTCAGATTTTCCTGAAATGCTGAAGTCAAGGAACCGTGAACTTAAAACTACCCACAATACCTTTCGGGATTGTCGCGTGCGCTTTTTACGACAACCTTTCTCGAAACAGCTGTATTCAATCGAGGGAGACAGTTGCCACTCAGAGCACTCGTCTCAATAACGAAAAACGCTGTAGAGCTTTTACGGTATACATTTCATTCAAATATTCTATCACAAACTTACTTTTAATGGTACTGTTCCGTTGTCTGTCACCTGTGCATGATCTTGTGAGCCTTGTTCGTCTCGTAATCTGTATCATTGGCTTTCAACAAATAACCCGCAGAATCAATTGCAAACCGCCCGCCATCACTATCAACCAGCGAAAACGCGAGCGTTTGGAACATATCCTCGTCCGTGGCGGTAAACCGACCGATCTTGGTGCCAATTGTTGCATTTTCCTTCACCGTGCGACTCGACAGCTTGAAGTCACGTGGCCGGTCATTGACGTCATTCAAGGAGATTGAAATGCTTGCTTCGCTGCTTTGAGGTGGGTTGCCATTGTCTGTGGCGCGCACGCTCACTGTGTAAGACCGTCGTTTCTCGTAGTTCAACTTGCAGAAGTTCCCGCCATTTTTAAGGCAGCCGTCATTTGACAAAGCAACTTTGAGTTTCTTTCCATCCAGTTTAAATCTTCCTCCTGCTCCGTCTGTTAGAGTGTAAGTATGAGTTTGTGCACGGTCTGGGTCTTGTGAGAAGAGATTTCCGATAACTGTATCTTGTGGGGAATTTTCGTCTATGACTGTACTCGACAAAGTAATGTTAAATGGTTTTTCGTTGACATCTGCAAAAGAGAGAACAGAAGAAATTCAGAATTTTTTCATTATTTTCTGTCGTGTATAATGTAGGGGCGAAAGTTTTAAACTCAACATCTCAGTCGACGTTTGGTACGTTCACTCATTTGTAAGAACACATTAAACATTAGAATAAAAACTATATTTTTGCGATTTTGAATGGATTTTAGAACTATGAATGACATGCATTCCGTGTCAGTCCAGTTCTCCGATAGACTCACGCAGTGGTTAAACGCGACAGCGTGTGAAGTTCCCGCCAAGACTGCTGCTGCCAAAGGGAAATAATATTTGTCTCTAAAGCATTGTTTACACGTACGACCCAGGCATAAGCACAAGAAACGTACATGTAAACCGGACGACGTAAGCACAAGCACCAGCATAAGAAAAGGAAATATTTCCGTCGTTGCGCCGCTCTTATAAACCGGGATAACGCAAGCATAAGCACAAGAAAGCGCGCGCGAGCGATCCGCCATATTGGATGATGCAACGTTGATCAAAATTTAAAGGCACTGCGCCTGCGTATGTCACCTTGTGCTTGTGCTTATTGCACGTGTGAACACTCTTGAGCTTATGCTTGCGCTTGTGCTTATGATTTCGTCGTACGTGTAAACCTGGCTTAATAATTTATGAAATCCTCCACTTTCAAAACCACGTGTAATCAGTTAAGCTTTGCACGCGGAATATGCGCCGAAGTTTAATCACTGTTATCGTCGCCACGTATTTTGGTTTGTCGTTGTATTCGTTCTTCAATGTTTTCTTACAAATTTCTAGCACATTATGCCGGTTCAAACTCTGACAAAATTGAAGCCAATGCAAACCAGAAATGACGATGAGTTTTTGCCCTTGACCGCTTTCTGCACTGGAC
>MU826355.1:0-33521 GCA_029204205.1 Desmophyllum pertusum
TTATGTCAGACAAGAAATTTGTGTGGACAATAATATTATTACACACAAATTTCTGATACTTGGCTAAAATTCCCTAAAATCCACTGTGTGACCAAGAAAGGAATATGTTTCAAATAAAATAATGGGATTAGGAAAAGGATATTCCAAGAAATCACATTCCTTGATCAAAAGTGGCATATAAAAACATTTAATAATTATTTTAAAATATGTTTAAAATGCTTTCCATGATTGCTTTACAAATTATCTATCGCAAAATCCGGGCGCAAAATAGTTTGTCCATTCAGTACAAGTCATAGATCTAACAATAAAATCACATCAATCTATTTATTAGTTGCTAAAGAAAATGAAGCACATGCCATCGCGTTGTAGTCGATCGCAAACAGCCACAGAGTAGGTTTCGATCGATCGATCGATCGATCGAAGATAAGCTTACTATTCCTTCACTTGCCGTGCTGTTTACTCACATCATATCTAATAGTCCTTCCTTCTTTCAATGGCAAATCTCCCATGTAGATATAAATACCGGAAAATTGAAAGATTTGATTTCAAACGTTTCCTCTCGAAACATTCACAACAAAAATGGCGTCCAAAGCTGTTTCGTTCCACGCGTGGAAATCCGGCATTCTCGCGAGTGTCGCGTATCGGAAGTAATTTTGATTGGCTATTTAGAAGTCATGTCAATCAATGTCAATCCATCACGAAAGGGGGCGGAAGGCATTTCGTTAAAGGAATTGTGTCAGGCGTTAATTTCAGCGCGACCACGTAAAGACGAAGAGTAAAAGAGAGCGCGGAAAAATTCGCCTGACACTCAGGTTACCATGTCGAGGGGAATCATTGGAAGTATTTTAATACTCGTGATGGTTCTCGCATGGTAACCTGAGTGTCAGGCGAATTTTTCCGCGCTCTCTTTTACTCTTCGTCTTTACGTGGTCGCCCTTCCTCCTGACACAATTCCTTTACGAAATGCCTTCCGCCCCCTTTTCGTGATGGATTGACATTGATTGACATGACTTCTAAATAGCCAATCAAAATTACTTCCGATACGCGACACTCGCGAAAATGCCGGATTTCCACGCGTGGAACGAAACAGCTTTGGACGCCATTTTTGTTGTGAATGTTTCGAGAGGAAACGTTTGAAATCAAATCTTTCAATTTTCCGGTATTTATATCTACATGGGAGATTTTGCCATTGAAAGAAGGAAGGACTATTAGATATTATGTGAGTAAACAGCACGGCAAGTGAAGGAATAGTAAGCTTATCTTCGATCGATCGATCGATCGATCGAACCTACTCTGTGGCTGTGCGATCGACTACAACGCGATGGCATGTGCTTCATTTTCTTTAGCAACTAATAAATAGATTGATGTGATTTTATTGTTAGATCATTGACTTGTACTGAATGGAACAAACTATTTGCGCCCGGATTTTGCGATAGATAATTTGTAAAGCAATCATGGAAAGCATTTTAAACATATTTTAAAATAATTATTAAATGTTTATATGCCACTTTTGATCAAGGAATGTGATTTCTTGGAATATCCTTTTCCTAATCCAATTATTTTATTTGAAACATATTCCTTTCTGGTCACACAGTGGATTTTAGGGAATTTTTAGCCAAGTATCAGAAATTTGTGTGTAATAATATTATTGCACACAAATTTCTTGTCTGACATAATTTTTAAACCCAGAGGCATGAACTTTATGGATGAGGGTTTGACAGGATCGGACACTGCTAATGATTTAAAACAAAAATAACTTAATATGCAGTTGTTGAGCTACTCTTGCATGGTTGCTTCAGGTCGGAAAAAGCCAAGCAATTTTTTTTTCATGTATCAGGGAAAATTCGCGAGAATTTAATATCTGGTCAGAGAATTCTTAATTTCTCAGGTAGGTAGACAGGAGGTTGCTACATGTTTTGATGATGAGTATTGTTGATGCAGAAGACTGTCTTATTATGGTCAAAAAAATGTTTTTTGGAAAAGAAATGAAAGCAAATTGCACATGTCATCAGCTTGCCCCTGGGGTAGACCCCCAGGACAACCAGGGGAATTGTAAACTTAGTTAATCTTGACCCAGTGGTAGGGGATGTTTCTCAACAAAAATTCCCCCTGATATCCACCTATATATAAGGGGTAAGGGACTGTGCAATAATTACCAGGAGGGGGGGCATAAAATAAAATCAAAGCAAGGATGGGGGGGGGGGGGGCTCAAGGTAAAATAAGTCACTCAAGAGAGGGGGGGCTTAACATTTTATTTCAAGTACATATTACATTGGCGAATCCATACCTATTTATAAGGTGGGGACCCGAATATAACACACAGGCTCTTTTCCTTCTGCTATGGCTTCTGTTGTACATTGCTACGGAGGTGGTGTTTGTTCCAGACGCGATGTCCAACAATTAAACATGTAGTAGCAGCTCTTCTTTCTGTTATAAAATTTTAATCTACAGGTGCGTGTAGAGAAAATGCAGGGTATTTGTATAAAGGTGTGTGTATACTGTGAGGGAGGGGGGGGGGGGGTCGTACATAATTTCTGACTGATTAGAGGGGGGGCAATAACTAAATTCACTCCTTTAGGAGGGGGGTA
Source organism: Desmophyllum pertusum (assembly GCA_029204205.1). Taxonomy (NCBI): domain Eukaryota; kingdom Metazoa; phylum Cnidaria; class Anthozoa; order Scleractinia; family Caryophylliidae; genus Desmophyllum; species Desmophyllum pertusum. Next base: position 2,589 of record MU826355.1, read on the forward strand.
TTACCTAATATTGTCCTACACGAAGCCCATTTTTCCAAACCCCCCCCTCCTGATAATTATTGCACAGTTCCTAATAGAGAGGGATTTGTCTCAGTGATTCATGACCAGGCAATAGTCTGGGATCATTTTAAAATTTTATTTGTACAATCAAACAAAATAACATCTTGAGACAGCTGATTTACATTGATATGTCATCACTATTTCAGTGAAAGTCATAGTAAGGTTTTCATCTGATATATACCGGTAATATGTCCCGGATCACAGACTCGTTGTTGTCCATGATTTTACAAACTTGTGAATTCCCCCACCCTATTTCATTGAACTTAAAACATCATGGACACTTTCCATTCAACCCAAATTCCAGAAAAAAGTTGCAGAGATTTGGGTATACCTCTTAAGCTTGTCCGAACGTTCAGGAATTTCAAACTGGAATTTTTGGTCAAATGGAATGCACCCAATAATTATATTACAATAAGTATAGTATTTTCCCCAACCCAGGGGCAATCAATCAAATCCATCTCCTTCTATTCCCCAACAAATCTAGCTTGTTACAGGCATTCGGATAATTGGGAGCGGCGAGGGGATTGGCCCCACTCTTCGCGCTCTTGCACCTACTCGTACCGCCTCTCATTATCTGAATGCCTGGAACAGGCTACAACATATCCCCCTGGTTGTCCCGGGGGTTGACCCAAGTGCCTAGCCGATGAATTTATAATTTCATATTGAAATTTATTACTGTTATTACGTTGGTTAATTTTCATCTGATCAGTGGTCTTATTAATATAGTCAGTGAAAAGTCCAGCAACCACGTTTTGATAAATTTCAGGTCGTTTAATAATTTGGTTTATATCCAATTGAAGGGCATGCTGGAATAAGGGCATAACGACAATAGAATTCTATTGTCCATTATGCCCTTATTCCAGCCTGCCCTTCAATTTATACAACACCACTGTCAACAAATAAGGATTTTTTCAAGGCAGTATAGCCATAACTTTGTGCAACTTGATATATCCTTTACTTATTAGTGTAGAAATATCGATTTTACTATATAAGTCGTTCTACACTGTACGTTTCAAAAAGCTTAATAAGCTTATATACATTCAATGAAAAATTTTACATAAGAATACTACTAAGTATATTAAACACGCAGAAACAAATAAGCTTAATTCACTTCATTAAAATATACAATATTCTCGTACTGCTTACTGTCCTTTGTCCTAAGTAGCGGCTTCCATCCACGAAACAAGGGTCAAATACAGAGGCTGTCATGTACATGTAAAGCACCCAAAACCAAATAACAGACAGCTACATGTGTAGGTAATAGCTGACATACAAGCTTAGCTGTATTCTTCGGAAATTCAGTCTTCCAGTCGTTCGTGGACTGAAAATCCAACGTAACCTCGTAACTGTAAGACTTGTTAACTTCCCAAAATACTCAAAAACCGAAAAAAAAATCCTGAAAAGGTTGATTTCATTGACCTTTGATGAAAAAAGTTGAACAAGAACACAAGAAATGCCTCTTTCCAACATGGCGGATTTCGCTTGACTCTCCACGCAACGCGCGTTGCTTTTACTTCCGGCGAAGTCTATTGTTGAATCAGCCAATCAGATTCATTAAAATCACGTCCAAAATCTGGACGTGATTTGTAATTGGCAGACAATCTTTAGAAGGATTTGTGTCAGGCCCATTTTTAGCGTGCGACCCGTAATAGAGAGAATGTAAGGAGCGCGAAAAATTGGCCTGATCGCAGGTTAGATTGACATTGATTGACATGACTTCTAAATAGCCAATCAAACTTACTTCCGATACGCGACACTCGCGAGAATGCCGGATTTCCACGCGTGGAACCAAACAGCTTTGGACGCCATTTTTGTTGTGAATGTTTCGAGAGGAAACGTTTGAACAACCTCGTTCCCAGGTCTACTCCGCTTTCAAGATGGCGGCTGGGCGCGGAGAAGACCCTGGGGTACGCTGTGAAATGCTCCACGAATCGTGGAGTATTTTGTCGTCTTCGCTACACTTGACCAGCGGTTCCAGGATTCAATATGGTCGTCTTCGCTACACTTGACCAGCGGTTTCGGGATTCAAAAATGGCTACTGGAAGGAAGCTGGCGAGCTTCGTTTTAACACGTTTTACACGAAATTAAGCCACGGAATAACGTTTTTGTGGTCCGTTGAATTTTCGAATAGATTTCTGCTGTCTTTACGCATGATTGGTGAGCGGTCTATTTTATTTAAGGTGAGGTTTATTACACATTTTATGACTGTTATTTAGCACCAGTTTAGTACTGTATAAACAACGCACGATCATATAAGCTAAAGAAAGTCAAGTTAGGGAAGTTGTCGAAAGTTTAAAAGCGGATAGTTTTGGGGTGGATATATTATTTTTTGGTCGATTAATTTGGTTTATTTCGTGCTCGGATCGCGACCTTGTAATTTTTGTTTTTTATAGCACGAGTCATGCCCAATTTAATTAATAAAAAAAATATTAATGCAGCATGATCATGGTCGAATCTTTGTGTGATTGTTTTTATTTAGAGGTGATATTTTTAAGGTTCATGCTGAGTCAGTACTTTGTGTGTGTTATCTAAATAAATAAAGATTGCTTCCTCCTCAACACTTCAGCATGGAAACTCGCAAACATTTAAACAGATTCAAATTAATTTAGTAAAATATCAAAGTGTAATTTCAACTGTACAAAAAAGTGGGAGGCTTCCCTGTGTGGTTTCTGTGGATGACAATGTTTCATAGCCTTTTATATTTAGCTTTTATTTGGAAACCAATAATTACCGTTAAAGCCCGGGGCCCGGGGGCTTATTTAATTTCAGGCCTCAAGAATGGGGGGGGGGGGGAGGGGCTTATTAGAGAGGGGGGCTTAATAGAGAGGGGGGCTTATTTCAAATCATAAATTTTCGAGAAAATTCACATTCATTTTTCAAACTTTACTACCTGGGGGGGGGGGGGGGGGTGTACTCCCCTATGTGGCCTATACGGGGACATGCCGCTGGGCAGGGTATGGTTTTTGGCCTCTCTGCCCTGAACAGGGTATATAATTTCATGCACGTCTGTCCTAAACAGGGTATGTTTGCACGACTGTCGTAAAAATACGGTTTATACAGTATTTAGAGATCGGAGACGTTTGCCGCATATCAGTCAAACGGGATTCGCTAAATAATTTGCAACCTAAACAGGGTCCTAAAATAGAGGATGTCCTACACAGGGTAGGTATTTTAGGGGTTTTTATTGTTGTTTTTTTTGTCCTAAACAGGGTCAGGTTTTCAAACCCTTAGCGGCACCCCTATACCCAAACATGGGTCAAGTACTTCCCCTCCCCCCAGGCTTTACTATTACACCACAAACTAAACAGAACAAGAAAAGGGTTATATATTATCACCGTCTTACAAATGCAGTGTCATTTATATCCTAACTCAATGTTCTGGAATTAAGACCATGTTTCCATACAAAGTGACTGAAACAACAGAAAATATTTCTTTAAATAAATTATTACATCAGTCTGATGAAAAGCGATAGCGATTTATCCGGTGGATAGCGTTATCCATCTTTTGACCAACTGGGCCCTGGTCTTTAAAATCCATACCCTATTTTCTGACTACTTGTTTCTGTTCTAGTTGTACACTGGAGAACAATAACTCTATTGAGGGCGGGTACTTATTTATTGTCTATCTCCAGGGGTGGATCTAGAATTTTTGAAGGGGGTGGGGGGGGGGGGGGGGGTGGTGTTTGTTAGCCAATATTTTGTCATTTTATTTTAGCTAAAAACAGTAACAATTTTTACACCTGCCCAAAGTGCTTGATTTTTTGGCGGATTTTGGGGACCACCCAATCAAAGTGTTCACACTTTTCTGACTCACACAAGTAAGGTAGAGTAGCACCCAAAATATATGAAGAGGGCCCTGGCCCACGGTCAGCCCATATTTTGCCAAATCCTAGTCTCCCAGCCTAATGCTTGCTCAAATTTCCCCATTCCCAACAGCAAAATTGGTGCCCCAAATCCAATTTTTCCAGTGAAAAAAAGGCAAATCCCAGTTCTCATTTTACCTCTTCAGGACCCTATCCCCAGCACAAAAAAATTACTACAGCTAAAAAAATCCTCCATAACAAGGATAATAAGATAAAGGTAAAGCAACTTTATTTATACATGTCAATCTTAAAATGAAAATACCTCCTAGAACAAAATAACCCATATCACTCTGAATAAATTCATTCACACCTCCCCAACACAATATACATTTACAACAACAACAACAACAAACTTTATTTTACCCCACAAGTTACTAAAAGTATTTACAATAATTGGACAGAAAAAAATAATAGGGGTACTGGCTACCCGAAATAACCTAGAAGTTAAAAATGCCAGGCAGCCAGTTAATATAAATATATAATTTACATATTAAGGTCGGGCACACAAACAAACAAAGACACACGCACACACGCAAAAATAGGAATAAAACAGAGTTACGCTAAACTAATTTGAGGGGCATAAGGAACAATAAATGTCATACAAAAACACAGCACAAACAAAAAGGACAAAAACTGAAAGAAATGACCTACAAGAAAACAATACCCTGCAGTACACCAAAAGAAACTTAATCACACAAAACTTGCACCCAGTACAGTCTTTATTGACATACAGTGTACATACAACTGCCGAAATTCCTCAACCATGGAGGCCCACCTTAATGACCAAGAAACATAACTGTTGATTGATACCACAGCAGACCACTGAGGGAACAACATCTAGTTGGAATAATCATGAGGATTGCCTGATGAAGACTAGCAGTATACACAAAGCAGTCTAAACGTTGTGATCATTGACAACACCTCAAAGTGACTCTATCATGAGACAAATGATTAAATATTCATCTATCTAGCTAGCTTCCTACGCAGACGCTCTTTTGGCTCGTCATGCAATCTTTCCACATTCGTGGGGGAGGAAAGATTGCGTGACGATCCCAAAGAGCGTCTGCGTAGGAGGCTACTATCTACCACGATGAACAATAATTTCCCAACATCAGACAAAAATATAAACTAATAGGTGTCCCTTACATAGCAGTATCTGGATTACAAACATTATATGAGTGTGGTAAAGGAGGTGTTCCCTTAATAGAGGTGGACCGAAGTAGAGGTTCCACTGTATGTTGTAAACTTGTATAGGTGATTTAAATATACCTATACCAGCTTAGAAAATTGAGAAAAACAGCTTATATAAACTATAATCAAGTTTTAAGTATAATCAAGTTTACAAAATATTTCAAGGAAGGCTTTCCTTACTTTTAAGTGCAGTGCATCAAAATGGTCATAATATTGTATCTTGTCTGTTCAAATCATTTGATTGTAAGCTTAATCATTCTCTGAAAAGTACAGGTCACGTAGTTTACGAGTGAAAAATTCGATTCGTCATTTGTGCGAGCAATACATAAATTCAGGATTCCGTCACATTTTCAATTCGCCGTTAAAAGCACTTTGAAGAAATTCCAGGCTTCGAATAATAACACATAAGCTTAAACATTCATAAACGTGTAATCATATCATCGATCTGATTTTCACCTTGCTTGATATTCCAGCTCTTGATCTGTGCGCCTTGAGGCATTTCAAATTAATTTACGGTCCAACGTCAACTCCACCTCTTCCTTAAATTGCCGTGCATAATTTAAACAAGACGGGAAATATTTAACAGGCAATAATTTACGTTTCAATTCGAGAAGAAATAACAAAATAAAACTCCGCAAGTCGGCCATTTTGCAAGGAAGACTATTTCCGCCAATCACGACTAATGTAAGAATCATAAATCTAAAGACCAATCAGCGTGGGCGTTATATCAGTGTACCCCAGGGTCTTCTCCGCGCCCAGCCGCCATCTTGAAAGCGGAGTAGACCCTGGGAACGAGGTTGACGTTTGAAATCAATCTTTCAATTTTCCCGGTATTTATATCTTCATGGGAGATTTTGCCATTGAAAGAAGGAAGGACTATTAGATATTATGTGAGTAAATAGCACGGCAAGTGAAGGGTCGTGAAGGAATAGTAAGCTTATCTTCGATCGATCGATCGATCTTACCTACTCTGTGGCTGTTGCGATCGACTACAACGCGATGGCATGTGCTTCATTTTCTTTAGCAACTAATAAATAGATTGATGTGATTTTATTGTTAGATCATTGACTTGTACTGAATGGACAAACTATTTTGCGCCCGGATTTTGCGATAGATAATTTGTAAAGCAATCATGGAAAGCATTTTAAACATATTTTTGGCTATTCGTACGGCACCCGTACGGCGACTTGTATTTTCTATTCATACGGGAGTCCAGAATTTTCGTATAATTTCTATGTGATTAGTTATTCTTTCCGATCCAAAATATTATATGTTTGTTTAGATGCATTGAGCGATTCTATTGAGCGCTGTAGGTTTGATTCAGACTAATTTTCCAAGTCTCTGTATTGCTGGTTTGCAACCATTCCCGAGAGATTTAAGTGACAAAGACCCTGGCGGCCATGTTGGATGACAGGAACAATAAAACTAATTAGAATTCTTTTGTTTATGGTCATCCAACATGGCGGCGATGACGTCAGTTGCAAACCAAGAATACTACGCGAACGACTCATTTCGCGACACTTAGAATTTTACCGAGGTGAACGGAAATGTCACGGGACGATCGAAGCGAAATTACGGCGGCATCGACGCTGTTTAATAAAGTGTTGAACTATAGCATTGAAAAGAAAGGTAAGATATTCTTAGTGGAATCGTAACTGTATTACTTATACTCAGAAGATTCCCGTACGAATAGCAAATACAAGTCGGCGTACGTTCGGGTCACGTCCCGTGACATTTCCGTTCACCTCGGTAAAATTCTAAGTGTCGCGAAATGAGTCGTTCGCGTAGTATACAGAGACTTGGAAAATTAGTCTGAATCAAACCTACAGCGCTCAATAGAATCGCTCAATGCATCTAAACAAACATATAATATTTTGGATCGGAAAGAATAACTAATCACATAGAAATTATACGAAAATTCTGGACTCCCGTATGAATAGAAAATACAAGTCGCCGTACGGGTGCCGTACGAATAGCCACTGCGATGTTTATATGCCACTTTGGATCAAGGAATGTGATTTCTTGGAATATCCTTTTCCTAATCCCATTATTTTATTTGAAACATATTCCTTTCTTGGTCACACAGTGGATTTTAGGGAATTTTAGCCAAGTACAGGAGCCCATTAGCCGGAGCGAGCAACTCCGACACTACGCCTATGTCACAGCGTTTTTACAGACCGGTTTATTTTTAGATTTATTTTTCCCGGGAAAATGTGTTTCTGGTCCCATGTGTAATATGAAATGAAATAAAAGAAATAAAAAGATGATGACCTAATTGCGGCCTTTGTTACGCGGTAACGCCAATTAATGATTACAAAGGAAAAACGTTTGATTGTCTGGCGGGAATACGAATTCGCGGGAAAAGCGATCTAAAAATAACCTGGTCTGTAAAAATGCTGTGACACGAATCCAGTCCAGTTGCTCGCTCCTAGTGATGGGCTCCTGCCAAGTATCAGAAAATTTGTGTGTAATAATATTATTGCACACAAATTTCTTGTCAAATTTCTATTTTGGATGAGGGTTGACAGGATCGGACACTGCTAATGATTTAAAACAAAATAACTTAATATGCAGTTGTAGAGCTACTCTTGCATGGTTGCTTCAGGTTGGGAAAAAGCCAGCAATTTTTTTTTCATGGTATCAGGGAAAAATTCGGAGAATTTAATATCTGGTCAGATAATTCTTAATTTCTCAGGTAGGTAGACAGGAGGTTGCTACATGTTTTGATGATGAGTATTGTTGATGCAGAAGACTGTCTTATTATGGTCAAAAAAATGTTTTGTGGAAAAGAAATGAAAGCAAATTGCACATGTCATCAGCTTGCCCCTGGGGTAGACCCCCGGGACATCCAGGGGAATTGTAAAACTTAGTTAATCTTGACCCAGTGGTAGGGGATGTTTCTCAACAAACATTCCCCCTGATATCCACCTATATATAATGGGTAAGGGACTGTGCAATAATTACCAGGAGGGGGGGGGTTTGGAAAACCAGAGGGGGGGGGGGGCATAAAGTAAAATAATTCACTCAAGAGAGGGGGGGGCTTAACATTTTATTTCAAGTACATATTACATTGGCGAATCCATAACTATTTTTTAGGTGGGGACCGAATAATTTTCCGTGCCCTGAAAATAACACACATGCTCTTTTTCCTTCTGCTATGGTTATGTTGTACATTGCTACGGAGGTGGTGTTTGTTCCAGACGCGATGTCCAACAATTAAACATGTAATAGCAGCTCTTCTTTCTGTTATAAAATTTAATCTACAGGTGCGTGTAGAGAAAATGCAGGGTATTTGTATAAAGGTGTGTGTATACTGTGAGGGAGGGGGGTCGTACATAATTTCTGACTGATTAGAGGGGGCCATAACTAAATTCACTCCTTTAGGAGGGGGGTATTACCTAATATTGTCCTACATGAAGCCCATTTTCCACCCCCTCCCCCCCTCTCCTGATAATTATTGCACAGTCCCTAATAGAGAGGGATTTGTCTCAGTGATTCATGACCAGGCAATAGTCTGGGATCATTTTAAAATTGTATTTGTAAATCAAACAGAATAACATCTTGAGACAGCTGATTTACATTGATATGTATTTCAGTGAAAGTCATAGTAAGGTTTTCATCTGATATATACCGGTAATATGTCCCGGATCACAGACTCGTTGTTGTCCATGATTTTACAAACTTGTGAATTCCCCCACCCTATTCATTGAACTTAAAACATCATGGACACTTTCCATTCAACCCAAAATTCCAGAAAAAAGTTGCAGAAATTTGGGTATACGGAACATTCAGGAATTTCAAACTGGAATTTTTGGTCAAATGGAATGCACCCAATAATTATATTACAATAAGTATAGTATTTTCCCCAACCCAGGGGCAATCAATCAAATCCATCTCCTTCTATTCCCTAACAAATCTAGCTTGTAACAGGCATTCGGATAATTGGGAGTGGCGAGGGGATTGGGCCCACTCTTCACGCTCTTGCGCCTACTCGTACCGCCTCTCATTATCTGAATGCCTGGAACAGGCTACAACATATCCCCCTGGTTGTCCCGGGGGTTGACCCCACTGCCTAGCCGATGAATTTATAATTTCATATTGAAATTTATTACGTTGGTTAATTTTCATCTGATCAGTGGTCTTATTAATATAGTCAGTGAAAAGTCCAGCAACCACCTTTTGATAAATTTCAGGTCGTTTAATAATTCGGTTTATACAATTTATACAACACCACTGTCAACAAATAAGGATTTTTCAAGGCAGTATAGCCATAACTTTGTGCAACTTGATATATCCCTTACTTTATTATTGTAGAAATATCGATTTTTTTTTCTATCCAATTTTGCTATATAAGTCGTTCTACACTGTACGTTTCAAAAGCTTAATAAGCTTATATACATTCAATGAAAAATTTTACATAAACAAGCTTAGTTATGTCTTTGAATACTACTATGTACAAATAAGCTTAAGCTTAGTTCACTTCATTAAAATATACAATATTCTCGTACTGCTTACTCCTTTGTCCTAAGTAGCGGCTTCCATCCACGAAACAAGGGTCAAATACAGAGGATGTCATGTACATGTAAAGCACCCAAAACCAAATAACAGACAGCTACATGTATAGGTATAGCTGACATACAAGCTTAGCTGTATTCTTCGGAAACTCAGAGTCTTCCAGTCGTTCGTGGACTGAAAATCCAACGTAACCTCGTAACTGTAAGCCTTGTTAACTTCCCAAAATACTCAAAAACCGAAAAAAAATCCTGAAAAGGTTGATTTCATCGACCTTTGATGAAAAAAGTTGAACAAGAACACAAGAAATGCCTCTTTCCAACATGGCGGATTTCGCTTGACTCTCCACGAAACGCGCAGTTGCTTTTACTTCCGGCGGAGCTCTATTGTTGAATCAGCCAATCAGATTCATTAAAATCACGTCCAAAATCTGGACGTGATCTGTAATTTGCAGACAATCCGTAGAAGAATTGTATCAGAGGTACCCTGGGTACCAGAGGTCAGAGGGGGATCAGGCCCATTTTTAGCGGACACCATAAAGAGAATGTAAGGAGAGCGCGGAAAATTGGCCTGATCGCAGGTTAACGAGTGTGGAAAGCGACCGATACCGTGTCAATACTGTGAAATATCGCTACCGAGGGAACGAATGACAGAGCACCAGGAGTTCTGTGGATCGAGGACGGAATTGTGTCACAAGTGCAGCAGATATGTCTTGATAAGAGACTTTCAGAATCACGAGAAGTCTTGCGATGGAAGCGCTAGCCGGTCGAGCGCTGCCTTGCCTTGCGAATTCTGTTGTTCTCCGATCCGACCTGATAAACTCGATGCTCATCAACGTCAGTGTTTAGTGGAAAGGCAAGCCTTACAAGCACCTCTTCTTGTGGAAGGTGATGATGGTTTATTCCGAGCGATCGCGGCTGGGGCAGCGAGAACAGGCAGCCATGAAAGCGCGCGCACCAGAGGAGGAATAGACCAATTTCGATATATTAATATTCTAACTTGGCTCCGAGGCTTAGGGGAATAAGACAAAAGAAATTATTTATTCATCCCTCAACCTCGATGTGATTTATTGTCGATTTCTTTTGTTTTATTCCCTAAGCCTCGGAGCCAAGTTAGAATATTAATATATCGGAATTGGTCTATTGGAACACATGATCATTTCTCGCGTGACACCCGGCGTGATAGTGACGAAGCTCAAGCAGAAAGGAACAGCATTGTTGCTCTACCCTGTGAAATTTGTGGCGAATTGTGCCCTTTTGACAGGTTAATGCCAACACCAAGATGAATGCAGCCAAGAATTAGAAAGAGAAACAGGAGAAAGCACTCTGTATCCCACAGCTTCCGGCAGAGAAGAAAGCGATCTACTCCACTTCCGGTTTTCAAGGATTCAGAGAAATCGACCAAACAGGGAAATGGATGACTCTTTTGATGATTTTACCATTGAGGGATCTCCGTATGATGTCCTAGCAAACGTTTTCCGTGACCTCGAAGAGAGAAGATGGCCATTTGAAATGATGAGAAATATTTGGTCGCGTACTGATGAATAAGATTTTCGATTCCAGTTTTTCTTCAAGATACTGTATGTAAAATTTGATATAGACATACTTGTATGCAGTAATGCACTAGTTTTTAGTATAACGGATAAAATAAATTAAGTTACGGTTATAACTTTCCAACACCTCCAAGTACATCTTTGTTGTGTCCCGCACCTGACAAAAATGCTGGGAGAGGAGGGGGGGGGGGGGGGGGGGGAAGGGGAAGGGGAGTAGCAATGCTCCTATTCGCTTCATGCTAAAGCACCAGCCCCAGAATCCTTTCATTCTCAAGAGCGATCGATAACTAATATCTCCTTGCAACTGACAAGCAGACATTTAAAAATAGCGGGCAATCCGGGCAATATTTGCCCGCTGGGACAGCAACTAGCAAGATCACAATGCAGGATATACACCCCAACATCTCGGCCCTCCCGCGGAATGTAATGTAAAACTAGAGTATTGCAGTTAAAAAAAAAAACGTTTATTCTGGCACAGTACTGGTGCGTTCAAGAAACTGACAAGTGATATGATATTGCACCGATTTTTAGTTTTAAAGTATAAAAAATGTACAAAGTTTCAAATAAACAAACCTGAATTACAAAAAGCCTATCAAAAGTCTATAGTATCACAAATAGCTGGAGTAAGGCTCGGTAACAAAGCCAAACTTACATTCTACATAGTTTAAAACAACTGTCTCTTGGTTCCAGTTACACAATAAATTCTTCTACATTAATAGTCTAACTTCTTCCAAATTCAGGCTGAGTCTGTCTTCAGTTCTGCGCCTCTATGGTCCTCTATCTCTCTCATGATTGAAACAGGAGAATACTTCGAATTCTGACATTTTCTAGGCGGAAAAATAAAGTAAAATGTAAATGAGTTAAAATTATGAAGCACGACGAAACGAGAAATATCGCTACAGGGTTAATTATTCACGATAGCCATAATGCAATATTAGTAGTTTTAACGCTTCTGTAAAAATAAACGGCTTGCGTTAGTCATAGTTAGCTAACTGTGGCGTAGTTAACAAGTCAGAGGCAAACATTCTGACCAATCAGTGATTTTATGATAGTTTTCAATTAATCAACTCTTAGACATGACTGGCGCAGATACTTGAAAATAGGACGAGTCGATTTTCCGAGAATTAATTGTTTTTCTTTTGATGCCTTGCCCCCTGGCAGACCACATGGCTAATTTGCATTACATGGCATGCAGCCAACCGTCAATTACCGTGTAGCTATTGTAGGTCACGGCAGTCAGTGAAAGTTTCCTGGCGTTTATTTTAATATAGCGAACACCTCGCGTCCATTTTTTTCCCGCCCCACTTCCATTTCTTGTCTTTTAGGAAAAAAGAACGCAGAATCTTCACCCTCTAAAAAGGTGCCGACGCCAATAAAAGCGGGGTAGGTGTGTGTGGGGTATGTTATGCTAATAAAACATATACAGAACTGATTACTATAAATTATAAAATATTTTCAAAAAAGTTAAAGAGCTCCCTTACTTTCTCAACAAAGTCACTCGTCGTTTTCACTTGGCTGCGGTCGATTTCCGATCCTTTGCCTTTTTCTTCCTCTCCTTGCCGCTGCATCTTGTCGATGTTGCTCGGCGTTGATCGCAGCTCTCTGATCCTCTGCTCTCGGCTGAATTTCTGCCACCATACTCATCACAGCAAAATACATCTTGATCATGGAACACATTGCAACGAACATGACGCTGATGGCGATAAGAGAACCCAACTCGACAGACATGATTAACAATTTGTATTAATTCAGTTTCAGTGATTCTTGGGATGCAGCACGAGCAGCGACTCGGCCAAACAAAGCCAAGCAAACTACTGCCCCGTAACATAAATCGCCGAACATCGAACAATAACAAAAATGAGGAGCCAATGGGCTCCTGCAAAAGAAATGACTCAGACACGAGGGAAACCCCCTTCCGTGGTCTGGCCAATCATATGCAGCAGGCGTCAGTCCAACCTCGTTCCCAGGGTCTACTCCGCTTTCTGGCGTCAGTCGTGTCTTGGTTTCACGCTCGAATGGTGTTTTGAAATGTCGTCATAGAATCTGCAGAGCTAGAGCCGGGCGTATTGATATAAAGGGGCTTATTGTTTCGTTTCGTTCCGTTTCGTTTCGCGAAATACAATAAGCCCTAGAATGTCAAGTGCTGGTTACTTTTATCCGTAGGTCATACTATTTTTGATTTATCGGAAAACATACTTTTCCCTCCCGAGACAGTCTGTTTCGTTTCGTTTCGTTTCGTTCCGTTTCGCGAAATACCATAAGCCGCCGATATAAGGTACATAAGAATACATACATTTGAATAATTTACGGAAGACGAGGCGTTTTCGTAACATTTGTAAAATGGAGGACACGAAGTAGCTAACTTGACGACCTAACTTCGCCGAGCTTCGTCGAGGCTACACGTCTAAAACTAGGCGAGGCCGTTTATATATATGCTGAATTTTATCATACTTAAAAATTACGGAAAACAAATCGATAGTTTTTTCACAAGTCGAACTAACTTTGAATATCTTGAAATTTACAATTTACGCACTCCAAACATCTTGTCCTTCGTTTGCTTATAGCTTTTACTGGGAATTTCCGATCTTTTCCGATTATTCAGCAAAGGTTTAGGTGGTATCAAACTTTCCAACGATAGGTGCGATCTTATTGAAGCGTTCTTGCAACAACTGAAGCAAATACACGAGCGTATTATTTTGATCCGAGGCAATATTAGCCCGCTGGGGCAGCAACTAGCAAATCACAATGCAGGAATTACAACATCTTGCCCTCCCGCGGAATGTAATGTGAAACCTCTCTCCTCCGCAGAGGCTCAATGGGGATTTAGGAGGAATCCGCTGAACGTGGTGTGTGCAGGCGCAAGTAACTGGCGGATATATGAGCCTCTGCGGAGGAGAGAGATGTGAAACTAGAGAAGTTAAAAAAACGTTTATTCTGCCACAGTACTGGTGCGTTCAAGAAACTGACAAGTGATATGATATTGCACCGATTTTTAGTTTAAAGTATAAAAAATGTACAAAGTTTAAAATAAACAAGCCTGAATTACAAAAAGCCTATCAAAGTCTAGTATCACAAATAGCTGGAGTCAGGCTCGGTAACAAAGCCAAACTTACATTCTACATAGTTTAAAACAACTGTCTCTTGGCTCCAGTTACACAATAAATTATTCTACATTGCCAGTCTATCTTCTTTTAAATTCAGGCTGAGTCTGTCTTCAGTTATATAGCTATCTCTCTCATGATCGAAACGAGAATACATTTTCTAGGAGGAAAAATAAAGTAAAATGTAAATGAGTTAAAATTATGAAGCACGACGAAAACGAGAAATATCGCTATAGGCGTAATTATTCACGATAGCCATAATGCAATATTAGCTAGTAGTTTTAACGCTTCTGTAAAAAATAAACGGCTTGCGTAGTCATAGTTAGCTAACTATGGCGTAGTTAACAAGTCAGAGGCAAACATTCTGACCAATCCGTGATTTTTATGATTTTTTCAATTAATCGACTCTTAGACATGACTGGCGCAGATACTTGAAAATAGGACGAGTCGATTTTCCGAGAATTAATTGTTTTCTTTTGATGCCTTGCCCCCTGGCAGACCACATGGCTAATTTGCATTACATGGCATGTAGCCAACGCAACTACCGTGTAGCTATTGTAGGTCACGGCAGTCAGTGAAAATCAAATTTGTCGTTTCCTGGTGCTTATTTTAATACAGCGAACACCTCGCGTCCATTTTTTTCCCGCCCCACTTCCATTTCTTGTCTTTTAGGAAAAAAGAACGCAGAATCTTCACCCTCTAAAAAGGCGCCGACGCCAATAAAAGCGGGGTAGGTGTGTGTGGAATATGTTATGCTAATGAAACATATACAGAACTGATTACTAATTATAAAATATTTTTCAAAAATGTTACAGAGCTTCCTTACCTTACTTTCTCAACAAAGTCACTCGTCGTTTTCACTTGGCTGCGGTCGATTTCCGATCCTTTGCCTTTTTCTTCCTCTCCTTGCCGCTGCATCTTGTCGATGCTGGTCGGCGTTGATCGCAGCTCTCTGATCCTCTCCTCTCGGCTGCATTTCTGCCACTATACCCATCACAGCAAAATACATCTTGATCATGGAACACATTGCAACGAACATGACGCTGATGGCGATAAGAGAAACCAACTCGACAGACATGATTAACAATTTGTTGTTTTTTTCAGTAATTCTTGGGATTCGCGTCGCGCGAAGCAGAGCGGCGACTACAAGCCACGCAAACTACTGCCCCAGAATATAAATCGAACGTATCATCGAACAACAAAAATCAAGAGCCAATGGGCTCCTTCAAAAGAAATGTTTCAGTTCATATGCAGTTCATCTATTTATAACATGACGTCAGCGTCATTCAGAAGAGCGGTTTCCGAAGAAAACCGATAAAAACCGAAACCGAAAACCGATAAAACTTGATAAGAGACTTTCAGAATTAATCACGACAAGCGCTGCCTTGCGATTTTTTTTGTTCTCCGATCCAAGCTAATGAAAGCACGCCGGGCCAGAGGAATTGGAACGCATAATCATTTCTCGCGTGATACCGACGTGATAGCGACGAAGCAATATTCCCTTTCGTAAACGGTCGTTGCCATCCCTGGTAACGGTCGATGCCTTTTACAATGTTTTATAATGGTCGATGCCATTTAATACACTCTCTCTGCATCGTGGGTAAGAACACGAAATCGCGTGATTGTTTACTCAAGTTTGCCTTGTAATGTTAAATCCGGCCCAATAAGTCAAACCCTCGATAACTCAAACGTTTTTCGATTCCCCTTCAGGTCATTTTCTTACTAATTTTACCCTCGATAACTCGAACCTCCCGATAACTCGAACCTTTTTCGATTCCCCTTCAATGTTTTAGTTATCGGGATTCAACTGTATTATAAAAGCTGTTGTGCGCAAGGTTTGTCGTTGAAATAACTGATATAATGTATTTGTCCTGGTCCAGAGCTACTGAAGCTTTTACAAGGCTACGAAATGTGTTTAGCAGAGATGCCGTGCGAAGGCTATCTTTCTAGTTCGATGTCAGGGCCGGATTGGGCCGGATTTAACATTACAAGGAAAACTTGAGTAAAAAATCACGCGATTTCGCGTAATTACACACGATACAAAGAGAGTGTAATGGCATCGACCATTATAAAAGGCATCGACCGTTACCAGGGATGGCAACGACCGTTAGAAATGGTAGCTACCGTTTACGAAAGGGAAAATTGCAGCGCCGAAGCTCAAGCATAAGGGAACAGCATTGTTGCTCTGCCTTGTGAAATTTGTGGCGAACTGTGCCCTTCTGACAGGTTAATGCAACACCAAGATGAATGCAGCCACGAATTAGAAAGAGAAACAGGAGAAAGCACTCTGTATCCCACAGCTTCCGGGAGAGAAGAAACGATGTACGAAAGCGATCCACTCCACTTCCGGTTTTCAAGGATTCAGAGCAATCGGCCAAACAGGGAAATAGATGACTCTTTTGCAATTGATGATTTTACCATTGAGGGATCTCCGTATGATGTCCTAGCAAACGTTTTCGCGACCTCGAAGAGAGAAGATGGCCATTTGAAATGATGAGAAATATTTGGTCGCGTACTGATGGAGGGGGACGTTGGGGTTTGCGGTGTTGCGGTGTTGCTCAGTTTTTTATGCGGTATTTCGGTGAATAAAGTCCCACATTGCGGTATTGCGGTGATCTCAAATCCTGCGGTGTGCGTTGTTTGTGTTTTTAAACCTCCGGTGTACGGTGTGAAACGAAATTATTTGCGGTGTTACGGTTTCTTGTTGGACCCTTGTACAATAATCGTCGACCCTTGTCGTCCAGAACTAAATTTATAGCTTCTATATCTTCGTTAACCCGTGTCTATTTATTAAAAGCACGTACCTTTGTTAAACCTGTTAATTTGTAGCACAGTATAGTCAAATACTACTGTCCAGTTAATATTTTATGCTTCAGCAGCCAGTCGCAAGCCGTCTTCATTTATAAGTAACTTAATATATTGCGGTGTCGGTGTTTCGTCAACTTTTCGTGCGGTGATGCGGTGTTTTTCGATTTTTTTTGCGGTGTTGCGGTATTCAGAGCCCCCCAATGTCCCCCTCCTGATGAACATTAAAGATTTTCGATTCCAGTTTTTCTTCAAGATACTGTACGTAAAATTTGATCGTAAACATTCTTGTATGAAACAATGCACTAGTTTTTAGTAAGGATAAAATAAATTAACGTTTTGAAAAAACTTATGCGGCTTTGATACAACCGAAAGTTGCGTTTATAACTTCCCAACACCTCCCCGTAAGTACATCTTTTGTTGTGTCCCGGAGCTGACAAAAATGCTGGAGGGTGGGAGGAGGGGAGTAGCAATCAGGCTCCTATTCGCTTCCCTGGGAATGTCTTCATAGATCTAAACTGCAGACCCCTTTCATTGAAGAGCGATCGATAACTAATATCTCCTTACAACTGACAAGCAGAAAACAAAATCGCGGGCAATCCAGGCAATATTTGCCCGCTGGGACCTGGGGCAGCAACTAGCAAATCACAATGCAGGTTTACACCCACAACATCAGTCTTGTCCTCTCGCGGAATGTAATGTAAAACTAGAGTAGTTAAAAAACGTTTATTCTGCCACAGTACTGGTGCGTTCAAGAAACTGACAAGTGATATGATATTGCACCGATTTTTAGTTTAAAGTCAGTAAAAAATGTACAAAGTTTTGTTTTCTAGTATCACAAATAGCTGGAGTCAGGCTCGGTAAAAAGCCAAACTTACATTCTACATATTTTAAAACAACTGTCTCTTTGCTCCAGTTACACAACAAATTCTTCTACATTGGCAGTCTATCTTCTTTTAAATTCAGGCTGAGTCTGTCTTCAGTTCTACGCCTCTATGGTCCTCTATCTCTCTCATGATTGAAACAGGAGAATACTTCGAATTCTGACATTTTCTAGGCGGAAAAATACAGTAAAATGTAAATGAGTTAAAATTATGAAGCACGACGAAACGCCAAATATCGCTATAGGCGTAATTATTCACGATAGTTAATTTAAAAATAAACGGCTTGCGTAGTCATAGTTAGCTAACTATGGCGTAGTTAACAAGTCAGAGGCAAACATTCTGACCAATCAGTGATTTTTATGATAGTTTTCAATTAATCGACTCTTAGACATGACTGGCGCAGATACTTGAATGTTTATAGGACAAGTCGATTTTCCGAGAATTAATTGTTTTTCTTTTGATGCCTTGCCCCCTGGCAGACCACATGGCTAATTTGCATTACATGGCATGCAGCCAACGCAACTACCGTATAGCTATTGTAGGTCACGGCAGTCAGTGAAAATCAAATTTGTCGTTTCCTGGCGTTTATTTTAATACAGCGAACACCTCGCGTCCATTTTTCCCCGCCCCACTTCCATTTCTTGTCTTTTAGGAAAAAAGAACGCAGAATCGTCACCCTCTAAAAAGGCGCCGACGCCAATAAAAGCGGGGTAGGTGTGTGTGGGGTATGTCATGCTAATGAAACATATACAGAACTGATTACTAATTATAAAATATTTTTCAAAATTGTTAAAGAGCTCCCTTACTTTCTCAACAAAGTCGCTCGTCGTGTTCTCGCGGCTGCGGTCGATTTGCGATCCTTTGATTAATAGTTTGCCTTCTTCTCCTTGCTGCTGCAGCATGTCGAAGCTGCTCGGCGTTGATCGCAGCTCTCTGATCCTCTGCTCTCGGCTGCATTTCTGCCACCATACCCATCACAGCAAAATACATCTTGATCATGGAACACATTGCAACGAACATGATGCTGATGACGGTAAAAGAAACCAACTCGACAGACATGATTAACAATTTGTATTAATTCAGTGATTCTTGGGACGCAGCACGAGCGGCGACTCGGCCAAACAAAGCCAAGCAAACTACTGCCCCAGAACATAAATCGAACATCGAACAATAACAAAAATCAGGAGCCAATGGGCTCTTGTAAAAGAAATGATTCAGACTTCGAGGGAAACCCCCTTCCGTGGTCTGGCCAATCATATGCAGTTCATCTATTTATAACAACCTGAAATCTGTTGTTTTTCTGGGAATCTCATTTCATAGTCATTTCCTGGGAATGTCACAGTTTCAGTGTTCGTTCATATTCTGGGAATCTCATTTCAATGTCATATCCTGGGAATGTCACAGTTTCAGTGTTGGTTCATTTTCTGGGAATCTCAATTGTGGAACACAGTCTCATTCTTCGGAAACCGCTCGGAGCGATTTCCGAAGAAAACCGATAAAAACCGAAAACCGATAAAACTTGATATTAAGAGACTTTCAGAATTAATCACGACAAGTCTTGCGATGAAAGTATGCCTTGCCAATTTTTTTGTTCTCCGATCCAACCTAATGAAAGCGCGCCCAGAGGAATTGGAACGTATAATCATTTCTCGCGTGACACCTGTCGTGATAGCGCCGAAGCTCAAGCAGAAAGGAACAGCATTGTTGCTCTACCCTGTGAAATTTGTGGCGAACTGTGCCCTTCTGACAGATTAATGCAACACCAAGATGAATGCAGCCACGAATTAGAAAGAGAAACAGGAGAAAGCACTCTGGACCCCACATGCACAGCTTCCGGGAGAGAAGAAAGCGATCTACTCCACTTCCGGTTTTCAAGGATTCAGCGAAATCGTCCAAACAGGGAAATGAAATAGATGACTCTTTTGATGATTTTACCATTGAGGGATCTCCGTATGATATCCTAGCAAACGTTTTTCGCGACCTCGAAGAGAGAAGATGGCCATTTGAAATGATGAGAAATCTTTTGTACTGATGAATAAGATTTTCGATTCCAGTTTTTCTTCAAGATACTGTATGTATGTAAAATTTGATATATACATACTTGTATGCAATAATGCACTAGTTTTTAGTATAAAGGATAAAATAAATTAAGTTACGTTTATAACTTCCCAACACCTCCAAGTACATCTTTCTTGTGTCCCGCACCTGACAAAAATGCTGGGGGAGGAGGGGGTGGGGAGTAGCAATGCTCCTATTCGCTTCATGCTAAAGCACCAGCCCCAGACCCCTTTCATTCTCAAGAGCGATCGATAACTTAACTAATATCTCCTTACAACTGAAAAGCAGACATTTAAAAATCGCGGGCAATCTGGGCGATATTTGCGCGCGCTAGGACAGCAACTACATCGCAATGCAGGATATATACCCAACATCTTGCCCTCCCGCGGAATGAAAACTAGAGTACGGTAGTTTAAAAAAAACGTTTATTCTGGCCGCAGTTCTGGTGCGTTCAAGAAACTGACAAGTGATATATATGTAATTGCACCAATTTCTAGTTTAAAGTAAAAGTGTACAAAGTTTAATAAACCTGAATTACAAAAAGCCTATCAAAGTCAAACTATAATTTTCTTGTATCACAAACTGAGCTGGAGTCTGGCTCGGTATGTAAACTTACATTCTACTTGGCAATAACATTTTAAAACTACTGTCTCTTGGCTTATAATTAGTGGCATCTGGTTCCAGCCTCTGCCTCTGCGTCCGGTCTATCTTCAGTTTAAAGTCTTTAAGCTAGCATCAGGTTCGTTCTAAATTCAGGCTGAGTCTGTCTCTATATGTGCTACTCGATCCTCATCGAAACAGAAGAATACTTGACAGCATTTCTGACATTTCGAGATGACCTAACAAAGCGGAAAAATAAAGTAACATTTAAAATTAGTTAAAACTCAGTCTACGAAGGCAAATTAAATACCAGTCAAGTGCACGGCCGCTGAGTGGTGTTGCTTTGAAATGGGTTCCTTAATTAAATCAGTTTTCCGAACACTGCCTTGAATAATTAACTGCTCATCGACCTAATTTATAATGCAGTGAATATAAACAGGTCAAGTGTACTGTTTTCCAGCAAGTTTCCACTTATTAGACAGAAAGTTTCTTGCTTAGAAGTCACAGCTATATGGTACTGAGTTACTTTTATATAAAGGGTGCCGACGGAATTCAGAGACGAAAACTTATACGAGACTGAAAATAAAAACATTCAAACAACATGTCGGGGTTCGTTTTGATATTCCGGAAATAGAAAAGAGACACAAATCAACTGATGATGTTCCCATGCCTACAGCGGCAAGGAGAATTGAAAGCGTTTATGCGAAAATTCCACAACGTCATTGACTGAAACTTTCTATTGTGAACTCAATCTGCGCTCTTCGAATATCGTGATGTGACCAATCATTGCCAAGATATAAATATACATCTAGCTCTTCTGACCGCGTATTCATTCAGGGGTGATGAGCTCGCCGGCGCGTGACAGTACTGAAGACGTGTAGAGAAAAAGAGGTGGCCGATAGATAAGAATTACTAAAATAATAAATGTTAAAACAGTTCTCTTACTTTCTTAATAACAAAGTCGTACGTCGTGTTCCTGGGCCTGGGGACGTGGTCGATTTCCGACCCTTCGAAAATTCGACGCATCCATGTGCACTCTCGGCTGCATGTCCACTGGCACAAATCTCTGATCAGGTCTCGCTAGCTGTGGATCTGGTCTCGGTTCACGCATATCCACTCTCTGCACCATATTTATGACAGCAAAGCACATCTTAATGAGTGAACGCATCAGTGTCAGCCAGAAAATTAATGATATCACCACAACAAACATCAGGATGAGAGAGGCTATCCAAAACTCAACAGTCATGATTGTATTAGCGAATGTCTCCCTTGTCTCTTTGTCTCTGCTTCTTCTGCGCGAAACCGTTGCTGCCCACGTTCGCAGCTAAATATGTCACATTTTAATGTTTTGAACCACATAATATATGAATACAATAGTTAGGGGGTTTCCCGGATTTCGTTCCGTTTCGCGAAATACCATAAGCCGCCGATATAAGGTACATAAGAATACATACATTTGAATAATTTACGGAAGACGAGGCGTTTTCGTAACATTTGTAAAATGGAGGACACGAAGTAGCTAACTTGACGACCTAACTTCGCCGAGCTTCGTCGAGGCTACACGTCTAAAACTAGGCGAGGCCGTTTATATATATGCTGAATTTTATCATACTTAAAAATTACGGAAAACAAATCGATAGTTTTTTCACAAGTCGAACTAACTTTGAATATCTTGAAATTTACAATTTACGCACTCTAAACATCTTGTCCTTCGTTTGCTTATAGCTTTTACTGGGAATTTCCGATCTTTTCCGATTATTCAGCAAAGGTTTAGGTGGTATCAAGCTTTCCAACAATAGGTGCGATCTTATTGAAGCGTTCTTGCAACAACTGAAGCAAATACACGAGCGTATTATTTTGATCCGAGGCAATATTAACCCGCTGGGGCAGCAACTAGCAAATCACAATGCAGGAATTACAACATCTTGCCCTCCCGCGGAATGTAATGTGAAACCTCTCTCCTCCGCAGAGGCTCAATGGGGATTTAGGAGGAATCCGCTGAACGTGGTGTGTGCAGGCGCAAGTAACTGGCGGATACATGAGCCTCTGCGGACTGGAGGAGAGAGATGTGAAACTAGAGAAGTTAAAAAAACGTTTATTCTAGCACAGTTTCTGGTGCGTTCAAGAAACTGACAAGATATGATATTGCACCGATTTTTAGTTTAAAGTAAAAATGTACAAAGTTTAAAATAAACAAACCTGAATTACAAAAAGCATATCAAAGTCTATAGTATCACAAATAGCTGGAATCAGGCTCGGTAAAAAGCCAAACTTACATTCTACATATTTTAAAACAACTGTCTCTTTGCTCCAGTTACACAATAAATTCTTCTACATTGGCAGTCTATCTTCTTTTAAATTCAGGCTGAGTCTGTCTTCAGTTCTACGCCTCTATGGTCCTCCATCTCTCTCATGTTCGAAACAGGAGAATACTTTTTCTAGGAGGAAAAATAAAGTAAAATGCAAATGAGTTAAAATTATGAAGCACGACGAAAACGAGAAATATCGCTATAGGCGTGATTATTCACGATAGCCATAATGCAATATTAGCTAGCTATAGTAATTTTAACGCTTCTGTAAAAAATAAACGGCTTGCGTAGTCATAGTTAGCTAACTATGGCGTAGTTAACAAGTCAGAGGCAAACATTCTGACCAATCAGTGATTTTTATGATAGTTTTCAATTAATCGACTCTTAGACATGACTGGCGCAGATACTTGAAAATTGGACGAGTCGATTTTCCGAGAATTGATTGTTTTTCTTTCAATGTCTTGTACCCTGGCAGACCACATGGCTAATTTGCATTACATGGCATGCAGCCAACGCAACTACCGTATAGCTATTGTAGGTCACGGCAGTCAGTGAAAATCAAATTTGTCGTTTCCTGGCGTTTATTTTAATACAGCGAACACCTCGCGTCCATTTTTTTTTCCGCCCCACTTCCATTTCTTGTCTTTTAGGAAAAAAGAACGCAGAATCTTCACCCTCTAAAAAGGCGCCGACGCCAATAAAAGCGGGGTAGGTGTGTGTGGGGTATGTTATGCTAATGAAACATATACAGAACTGATTACTAATTATAAAATATTTTTCAAAAATGTTAAAGAGCTCCCTTACTTTCTCAACAAAGTCGCTCGTCGTGTTCTGTAGTTTGCCTTCTTCTCCTTGCTGGTGCAGCAAGTCGAAGCTGCTCGGCGTTGATCGCAGCTCTCTGATCCTCTGCTCTCGGCTGCATTTTCTGCCACCATACCCATCACAGCAAAATACATCTTGATCATGGAACACATTGCAACGAACATGACGCTGATGACGATAAGAGAAACCAACTCGACAGACATGATTAACAATTTGTATTAATTCAGTGATTCTTGGGATGCAGCACGAGCAGCGACTCGGCCAAACAAAGCCAAGCAAACTACTGCCCCAGAACATAAATCGCCGAACATCGAACAATAACAAATATCAGGAGCCAATGGGCTCTTGTAAAATAAATGATTCAGACACGAGGGAAACCCCCTTCCGTGGTCTGGCCAATCAAATGCAGCAGGCGTCATATCAGTTTGGGTGGGTCGTGTCTTGGTTTCACGCTCGAATGGTGTTTGAAATGTCGACATATAGATCGTTTTCAGTCACGTGACCACCTTACAATTGGCCGCCATATTGGTGCACATCACATGCACATGTAAACACGAAAACACGAAGCTAGTTCACTACAAAAAAATGGTTTTATGCGCGATTTTTGGCTGTGGGACCCAAAGTGTCCGTGATAAAGGGGTTTCTATGGCAAGAATACCTTCAGTTATAACTAATCAAGGTGAAGAAGTGAGGAAACTTTCCGAGGAGAGGCGAAACAAATGGATATCTGCGATCAGTAGAGAAGACCTCACAGACACCATTTTGGAGCACGGCCGAGTCTGTGGCAAACATTTTATCTCCGGAGAAGCGGCAGAACTGTGGGATAGGTACGATCCAGATTGGATTCCAACCCAAAATCTAGATCATGAGAAATGTGATTCTGCCGAAAAGATTCAAGCCGATCTAGAAGCTGCATGCCGCGAAGCGAGATGAGAGCCAGAGATCGTGAGCTGAAACGTGTTACGGCAGAACATGAAAGGCGGCTTCGGGAAGAAATGAGCGCAGTTTATTGTCCCATCCTTCTCGGTAATAATCCAAATTGGTATCAAGGCATCGTTCATGCGCTGAGAGTGCCGCACTTTTGCTAACACCACGAACTTGTTTGCGATGATATGTCCTTGTCCGTTGGAAACAAAGCCCGAAACCATTTGGTTGTAGGCCTCGAGACTTTGGAAAGATTTAAATTGCTTTTGCCTGTAAAAGCTGGTATCGAGAACCTAATAGCAAAGCAATTGCAAATCAGTCGATTCAACCGGCGGAAGGCAGTCGGGTTCGAAGCGTTTCCCCTCTATCAAAACAGGATCGATCCCAATAGTCGAGATTTTCTTTAGATAGCGCTCTCCGACTTTTACATCCAGCTTTTTAGCGTAATCAGATATTGGAATTGGGCCTATATTGCCTGGATCAGACGAAGGAATATAAATTGTTTCGCTAGAAGCCATTAAACTGGAAGGAATTATAATTTTGGACTATGTTTGCATGTATTAGTAGCTGAAACACGTGACTCAGATGTGCACCAAGATGGCGGAAATTAATTCTGTGACGTCACGTGAAAACGATCTATAGAATCCGCATGCAGAGCTGGGTCTGGCCAATCATATGCAGTTCATCTATTTATAACAACATCAGTCTCGCCCCTCAAAGATTTAATTGTTGATTTTCTAGGAATCTCATTTTTCCCGGAATCTCACGGGTCGTGAGGAGGGGGGGAGGGGGGGAGGGGGGGGGGGGGGGGGGGAGAGTAGCAATGCTCCTATTCGCTTCATGCTCAAGCACCAGCCCCAGAATCCTTTCATTCTCAAGAGCGATCGATAACTAATATCACCTTACAACTGAAAAGCAGACATTGAAAATCGGGGGCAATCCGGGCAATATTTGCCCGCTGGGACAGCAACTAGCAAATCACTGATTGATTGATCACAATGCAGGATTTACACCCCAACATCTCGATCGGCCCTTCTGCGGAATGTAATGTAAAAATAGAGTACGGTAGTTAAAAAACGTTTATTCTGGCCGCAGTTCTGGTGCGTTCAAGAAACTGACAAGTGATATATATATGTAATTGCAGCAATTTTTAGTTTAAAGTAAAAATGTACAAAGTTAATAAACCTGAATTACAAAAAGCCTATCAAAGTAAAACTATAATTTTCTTGTATCACAAATAGCTGGAGTCTGGCTCGGTATGTAAACTTACATTCTACTTGGCAATAACATTTTAAAACTACTGTCTCTTGGCTTATAATTAATGGCTGATCTGGTTCCAGCCTCTGCGTCCGGTCTATCTTCAGTTTAAAGTCTTTAAGCTAGCATCAGGTTCGTTCTAAATTCAGGCTGAGTCTGTCTCTATATGTGCTACTCGATCCTCATCGAAACAGAAGAATACTTGACAGCATTTCTGACATTTCGAGATGACCTAACAAAGGCGGAAAAATAAAGTAACATTTAAAATTAGTTAAAACTCGGTCTACGAAGGCAAATTAAATATTGTGAGCTCTATGTAATACTGTTAGCTTGTAATCTGCGCTCTTCGAATATCGTGATGTGGACCAATCATTGCCAAGATATAAATATACATCTACCTCTTCTGACGGCGTGGTCATTCAAAGACGGATAGGGCCATTGTACTTACATCTAAATCTAAATTGTTCTAAATTGGTTAATCCACAAAGGGGCTAGCCCATCACTACAGATGTGCGGTGCTAGTGCGAGTGCAATATACATGTTAAATTAATCGTGCTAATACAGATGCCTGAATAAAATATGGTAAGATGATCATATAACTTAATAAGCGTGCTCTGGTGCAAGTGCTCAAACATTAAAAATCATATAATTACTCTAGATTACTCTATAGAGGCCTGGTCAATCACGGAGGCCGGTATTTGGTTCCAGTCAGCTATTGTTCTGAATAAGAATAGACATATGATTCAAGGGTGGGACGAGAGCTTGCCGTGATAGTACTTTAGTTATAGGAAGTGTATGTAGGAAAGAAAAAAGAGGTGGCCGATAGATATAGATAAGAATTACTAAAATAATAAATGTTTTTCAAAACAGTTCTCTTAACTTTTCTTAATAACGAAAGTTCGTACGTTCGCTGTTTTCCTAGGGCCTGGGGACGTGGTCGATTTTCCGACGCCTAAATCGACAAATCCATGTGCACTCCCCATTCCCGGCTTGCCGCATGCCCACATGGCCACAGCTCTCTGATCAGGTCTACGCCAGCTGTGGTATCGGGTCTCGGTTCACGCATGGATGCACACTTCTACTGTGTCAGCATATTTTATGACAGCAACAAGCAACATACGCATCAGGGTCAGTCCAGAAATGGGGGGATATAACCACAACAAACCATCAAGGATGAGAGAGGCCCTACTGGCCAAAACTCAACAGTCCATGATTGTATTAAGCGAATGTCTCCCCCTTGTCCTCTTTGGTCTCTGTTTTCTCTCTGCGCGAATGACCGTTGCTGCGAATACGTTCGCAGCTAAATTCACCATTTTTAATGTTTTCAAAAACCACGATATATAATATGAATACAATAGTTTAGCGAATCACATCTCAAAGTTGACTCCATCGTGAGACAAATGATTAAACAGTTCATCTATTGTTCATCGTGGTGTTCATTTTGTTCATCGTGGTTCATGAACCACGCAGCGAACATAGAACTCTACATATGTGCTTTATACACAATAGTTAGTAGGGGTTGTTTCCCGGATTTCGTTCATATGAACCAATAAGAAGCGTGAGGTTATCATACATCCATCAGACATTAGACCTTATTTTAAGTGACTGCTGTTATTTAAGGTTGTCATGCGCTCGCATCAAGAAGCTCAGGTCTCTGAAGGAATCGAGCGTACCGGTTCCGACGCCTATAAAAGCGGACAAGGAGATTATGATGTGGAAAAAAGATAGGCGCACAGATGTGGGAAGAGGCGCATCATCGAGCGGATAACGGGGAGCTTTATAGTGGCAAACAGTTAAGGGCGATGTTAGTTGGGGATAATATTTTCCAAACTAGCGGATTTGCCCAAGAGTCCTATGGTGTTTTTCTAAGCTTTGGGCCCCACTAAGTGTCTGTATTTCGTGTTTGATAGCGACATGCCCCGAGTTCTAAGAATATTTGTTATTGTCCTATGCTGCCGCCGCTGATATCGATTAAACGCTCCATGAAGGGACGCACCTAAAACCAGTCCGCTAAGCTACGTGTTCTTGAGTCGTGATAATTTCTGGGATGTTCTGCATTGAAGGTGCGATACATGCGTACTGCTTGGGTTCGAGTACCTTTGAAGTTTGTTCTCTCGCGTGTTTTTTGTGGCGCTGGGTGCACCATAAATCCAAATGTTCGTATCAGTTCTTGTTGGGCTGCGAATACCGGTTGGATTCTTGAATTCAGCGGCGTGTCAGTTGCCACTTCGAATGACTCGGCGGCGACGAAAGCAAGCCCCGACAAGGGTTCACTCAGACGCGTGACACTTGGACCGCATCGTTCCGCTGTTATTCCACATTTCTCAGGCGGACCTCAACAGGGGCAATACAACACATATATTTGAGAACAAAGAACGATCTCAGATGAGAGGAAAATGCGTTCTTTTTGGTTGTGTCAGGCCTCGCGGCCACATTCTTGGCTCGTGCAACTGCGACGTCCTGTTGTACTGTTGTCGGCCCGCCGCCCTGCTTCT
The DNA here is from genome assembly GCA_029204205.1 of Desmophyllum pertusum. Classification (NCBI taxonomy): domain Eukaryota; kingdom Metazoa; phylum Cnidaria; class Anthozoa; order Scleractinia; family Caryophylliidae; genus Desmophyllum; species Desmophyllum pertusum. The sequence goes on from MU826355.1 coordinate 31,021, forward strand.
CCTTCGTAGGAGCTAGTACCTGCCTCCTGTTAAGCCCAAGGTGTCCGTATGAAGGCGGTTTGGTGCGAAAGTTAGTTTTGCAAACCAGCGAAGTACTCCGTTTGACCATGAGTCGGAGTTCTTTGACGGACTCTTGTATAGATTGCTCCTGGAGGTTTGAAGTGTTCATGTGGCACGTTTGTAAACAAATACATCCAAATACCGGATAGCTATCACATAGAAACACATGGCCATTCAGAAAGCCTGAATAAAACAAACTGTCAAAGTCAAAACAGTACTTATTTTGGAATGTTCTGTATCCCGCCCTTCATATTCAGCTTCCGCTTTTCGGGATAGTTTTCTCTGCAGCTCATATTCAGGCTCCTAGAAGGATGTCCGTAAGAGCCTGAAAATTATGCGCCTGATATTGTTTAATATTGGTGATCTGACCTACTAACGAATCGAACCAGAACCCACAGATCCCACACGCCCAACCGCCAACCTAGTGATAACAAATTCCTTAGTGCCACACTTATAAGATAATAAATTTGTGTAAACAACTCTTGAAGTGGTTAACAAGTGAAGATCTCGTCTGACCACCTTAGCCTGTATTTCAAATAACAAAGTAGTAATATACAAAAAAAAGAAAGAAAGTCATAATATAACAACTTAAATATAGACAAATTCCAATGACAAAAACCATAAGCCATCTGTTGTCAGAATTTAGAACAAAGGAAAAGTTTCTGAGCTTGATCATACTTCTACAATGATGACCCTCAAGAGGCATATCTAAACCTTTTTCTACTAAATAAACTGACATGATATATATTGAAAATAGTAATACTTCTAAAAATTATCAAAACATCGACTGATACATTCCATTCAAGAAAAATGAAATCGGTCTTACAAAAGAGCTTTTATGCTTACTTCTAGAGAACAAAATAAAACAAAAAACAGAACTTTATAAGACAAATCTTCCAGATAAGCCAACAGAAATCAATGAGATAAATTATAAAAAATATCGCAAATAAATTAATTAAATTAAACGAGAGTCTGCAAAGGAATTGCCATCTAGGAAAACTAAATTTTAATCGAGTACGTAAGGGTAACTTGAAAACTTACCACGTCGCGAAATTAATAAATGAAATAATTAACAAACGAAGAAACAGGTACAAGCAGACTTTATATACCAGATAGTTTTAAAAGACAAATGAAGTAAATTATTAACTTGTTCCACACCACCCATAGGAAATAGCTTAATCCAAATTCAATGAGTATTTTGTAACACGTCTGCGAGTTCCAACAATTTGGCTGCATAAAATTCCAGACGCAATATGGAGTCAATTATAACAATTACTCTAAACCAAACGACGATTATAAAATATCTCAGCATTATGATTTAGAGTATGCAATAACAGAACAACCTGAGATTTGAACCACGGAAACTAAACCTATTATTAAAGGTAATAACAGATGGCATGTGGGCCCTCTATATGACGAACATATCACCCCCGAAATTTGTTGATTAGCGAAAATATCTAGTTAACATAGTAAACCTCCGTATCTTAATATATTTAACTTCGAGTCTTTTATCACTCTGGCCCTATAGTTACCAAATCAAAACCCATGAAAATATGTGCAATCTATAAATCTCCATTTTTTCTCAAGTGAAAAGAATAAATGAAAATTTTCCTTCAAATTATAGACGCCAACACGATATTCTATTCTTCCATGTTGTTAGTAAGATTCTAGTACGAAATTGATGTATAAGAGAATTGCTAAAATATATTCTCGAAAAACCACAACATCCCTTTTTAACGACCCTTCTGTGACATGCTTAGCATGAACGAAGTTATATGGCATATAGCGGACCCAAATTTTCACTCGAGCTCGATCCCCTCGGCCCTCCCGCCCAACTCAGTTTCTCCGGAATCAAGTTGACATGGTAACTTTTCATGCATTATTAGTAAAACAAAAAATCAGGGTATGCATGCACGCTTGGACTTACCGCCTCTCTCTTCGTATTTTTTCAACACGAACCCTGCCGTTCTCTGCTTCCGCCCAGGGTATTTTTTCAATCCCTGTTACCACATACAAATTATGGGGACAAACTTTTTGGAGTTCGACAACCCTTTGGAACTTTCTACGAAATAACCAGAAGGAAAATGTTTAACATACCGTACGGACCATACGCACCCGCCCCCCAATACAACCCCAAGACTTTCTCCACTCTTACCCTGCGGAGACATGTCTCCAGACACCCTATCTACAAATGTGCCCCCTCAACGTCACTCCGTTGGACCTATCGTGCTCCCTCCCCCCGACATCGAGCTACCAAGCTCCTGATGCCGAATGACCGCCTCAAACCGCTCGTCAGTCCGACAACGAAAACATTTTAAAACCAACCAAGCCTATATCGAGGCGATACTCGGTCCAAGACTGTTCTGAAGCAACACGCACCGCCAAGAACTAATCTTACAGTAGGGTAATATGGGGTTGTGTATACGGGTACTGATGCTACC
>MU826355.1:34021-60645 GCA_029204205.1 Desmophyllum pertusum
AAAATGCTGGAGGGTTGGGAGGAGGGGAGTAGCATGCTCCTATTCGCTTCATGCTAAAGCGCCAGCCTCATATGCTTTCCCCGGGAATGTCTTCATAGATCTAAACTGCAGACCCCTTTCATTGAAGAGCGATCGCTAACTAATATCTCCTTACAACTGACAAGCAGAAAACAAAATCGAGGGCAATCCAGGAAATATTTGCCCGCTGGGGCCTGGGGCAGCAACTAGCAAACAATGCAGGTTTACACCTCCAACATCTTGTCCTCTCGCGGAATGTAATGTAAAACTAGAGTAGTTAAAAAACGTTTATTCTGCCACAGTACTGGTGCGTTCAAGAAACTGACAAGTGATATGATATTGCACCGATTTTTAGTTTAAAGTATAAAAAATGTACAAAGTTTAAAATTAACAAACCTGAATTACAAAAAGCCTATCAAAGTCTGGTAGTATCACAAATAGCTGGAGTCAGGCTCGGTAACAAAGCCAAACTTACATTCTACATATTTTAAAACAACTGTCTCTTGGCTCCAGTTACACAATAAATTCTTCTGACATTGGCAGTCTATCTTCTTTAAATTCAGGCTGAGTCTGTCTTCAGCTACGCCTCTATTACCTCTCTCATGATTGAAACAGGCCGGTATACTTCCAATTCTGACATTTTCTAGGCGGAAAAATAAAGTAAAATGTAAATGAGTTAAAATTATGAAGCACGACGAAACGAGAAATATCGCTATAGGTCTTATTCACGATAGTCATAATACAAAACCGAATTAACCACGTACAATGCTTAGAGCATTATATAGTCCCTGCCACGCAGGCTAAGATTATAGTACAAAAATACACATCGATATGAGTAGTTTTAACGCTTCTGTAAAAAATAAACGGTTTGCGTAGTTTGCAAACATTCTGACTAATAATGATTTTTATGTTCACGGTTTTCAATTAATCGACTCTTAGACATGATTTTGGCGCAGATCATGAATGTCAGGTCGAGTCGATGTCTTGCCCCCTGGCAGACCACATGGCTAATTTGCATTACAACATGGAAGAATGCAGTCAACACGCAAATCGTGTTCTGGTCACAGGTCAGTGAAAATCAAATTTGTCGTTTCCTGGCGTTTATTTTAATATAGCGAACACCTCGCGTCCATTTTTTTCCCGCCCCACTTCCATTTCTTGTCTTTTAGGAAAAAGAACGCAGAATCTTCACCCTCTAAAAAGGCGCCGACGCCAATAAAAGCGGGGTAGGTGTGTGTGGGGTATGTTAGGCTAATGAAACATATACAGAACTGATTACTATAAATTATAAAATATTTTTTCAAAAATGTTAAAGAGCTCCCTTACTTTCTCAACAAAGTCGCTCGTCGTGCTCTCGCGGCTGCGGTCGATTTGCGATCCTTTGATTAATAGTTTGCCTTCTTCTCCTTGCTGCTGCAGCATGTCGAAGCTGCTCGGCGTTGATAGCAGCTCTCTGATCCTCTGCTCTCGGCTGCATTTGTGCCCACCATACTCATCACAGCAAAATACATCTTGATCATGGAACACATTGCAACGAACATGATGCTGATGGCGATAAGAGAAAGTACGATTAACCAACTCGGCAGACATGATTTGTATTAATTCAGTGATCTTGGGTATTCGCGTCGCGCGAAGCAGCACGAGCGGCGACTCGGCCAAACAAAGCCAAGCAAACTACTGCCCCAGAACATAAATCGCGGAACATCGAACAATAACAAAAACCAAACAATGGGCCTCCTGCAAAATAAATAATTCAGACACGAGGGAAAACCCCTTAGCTTCCGTGGTCTGGCCAATCGTATGCAGTTCATCTATTTACAAATGTTCATCATGTTCATCTATTTACAAAAGTAACAAGTATTATGTAATTAAAAGATTTTGGAACTGTCTTAATTATGTAGCCGGTGTGTTTTCTGCTTAGTGAGCAGTTTTTCATCATGGTACACATAAATGATGTATACTTAACCAAAATTAAGAAATGAAAGAACCTTTCAGTAAAGTAAAATGAATAAATTCAATTTATTCAGTGAATAAATTTAAAAATAATTAAATCAAACTAATCCAGCCATCAGATCAAAGTACTTTGATGATGAAATATACCTGACAAATAATATCAAATAAACGTCCCCTGCTCCTGTGAAATGCATGTAACCCGAAACGGAAAATTGACTTTTACGTAAAAATTGAGCAAAGGACTGGGTACTAGTGCTTTAACCGGAAGTTCTTAAAATGACTTCCAAAGAAAAAAAATATTTCTCTTGGTTTCGAAAGAGTTGTGGAAGATCTAAATTTAGGAAAGTGAGGTAATGCACAGTATAAATATGACTACATAAGCAATGACCAAGCAAGTAAGATTCGTATTTTTGTAAAGGAAAGAGCAGACACTCAAAATCGCAGACATGGACGACAGAGAAGTGATATGCGAAAACTGCAACAGAGAAGTTCCCTCCGAAAATTACCCGATGCATTTCGTGCACTGCAAACGAAATATTCAACTGTGTTCTTTGTGTGGAGAAGCTATGTTGAGAAGCGAAGAAATGGAGCACTTCGAGGAATATCACGCAGAAACTAACTGCGTTTCAATGTGGACACAAAACCACGCGATGCGAGGAAGGGAATCATTTGGCAAACGAGTGTGGAAAGCGACCGATTCTGTGCCAATACTGTGAAATATCGCTCCGAGGGAACGAATGACAGAGCACCAGGAGTTCTGTGGATCGAGGACGTAATTGTGTGGACAAGTGCAGTAGATATGTCTTGATAAGAGACTTTCAGAATCACGACAAGTTTTGCGATGGAAGCGCTAGCCGATCGAGCGCTGCCTTGCCTTGCGAATTTTGTTGTTCTCCGATCCGACCTGATAAACTCGTTGCCCATCAATGCCAGTGTTTAGTGGAAAGGCAAGGCTTACAAGCACCTCTTATTGTGGAAGGTGTTTGATGGTTTATTCCGAGAGATCGTGGCTGGGGCAGCGAGAACAGGCAGCCATGAAAGCGCGCCCACCAGAGGAGGAATTGGAACACATGATCATTTCTCGCGCGTCACCCGGCGTGATAGCGACGAAGCTCAAGCAGAAAGGGAACAGCACTGTTGCTCTACCCTGTGAAATTTGTGGCGAACTGTGCCCTTCTGACAGGTTAATGCAACACCAAGATGAATGCAGCCAAGAATTAGACACAGAAACAGGAGAAAGCACTCCGTATCCCACAGCTTCCGCGAGAGAAGAAAGCGATTTACTCCACTTCCGGTTTCATGTATTCAGAGAAATCGGCCAAACAGGGAAATGGATGACTCTTTTGATGATTTTACCATGATGGAGGGGATTTTTACTATGATGGAGGGGATTAGCAATGATGCTAAAGCGCCAGCCCCAGACCCCTTTATTCTCAAGAGCGATCGATAACTAATAATTATCTCCTTACAACTGACAAGCAGAAAACAAAATCGCGGGCAATATTTGCCCGCTGGGGCCTGGGGCAGCAACTAGCAAATCACAATGCAGGTTTACACCCACAACATCAGTCTTGTCCTCTCGCGGAATGTAATGTAAAACTAGAGTAGTTAAAAAACGTTTATTCTGGCACAGTACTGGTGCGTTCAAGAAACTGACAAGTGATATGATATTGCACCGATTTTAGTTTAAAGTATAAAAAATGTACAAAGTTTTGTTTTCTAGTATCACAAATAGCTGGAGTTCAGGCTCGGTAAAAGCCAAACTTACATTCTACATATTTTAAAACAACTGTCTCTTTGCTCCAGTTACACAATAAATTATTCTACATTGGCAGTCTATCTTCTTTTAAATTCAGGCTGAGTCTGTCTTCAGTTCTACGCCTCTATGGTCCTCTATCTCTCTCATGATTGAAACAGGAGAATGCTTCGAATATTCTGACATTTTCTAGGCGGAAAAATAAAGTAAAATGTAAATGAGTTAAAATTATGAAGCACGACGAAAACGAGAAATATCGCTATAGGCGTAATTATTCACGATAGCCATAATGCAATATTAGTTCTGTAAAAAATAACCGGCTTGCGTAAGTCATAGTCACAGGCAAACATTCTGACTAGCCTGCGAACGAAGAGCTTTTTCTGCATTCTGACCGCGTGAAAATTGGGGCGAGAGCAAAAAAGTCGGGGGGGGGGGGGGGGGGGGCGAGGGGATGGAGGAACCGGCTTGCTACGCAGGCTAATTCTGCCATAATGATTTTGATTTTAGTTTTCAATTAATCGACTCTTAGACATGATTTTGGCGGCAGATACTTGAATGTTAGGACGAGTCCGATTTTCCGAGAATTAATTGTTTTTCTTTCGATGTCTTGCCCCCTGGCAGACCACATGGCTATTAATTGACATTACATGGCATACAGTCAACACAGGTCACGGCTCAGTGAACGGAAAATTAAAATTTGACATTTCCTTTAGTGAAACGGAGTCAGCGGAACACCTCGCGTTCATTTATTTTCCCGCCCCACTTCCATTTCTTGTCTTAGGAAAAGGAACACAGAGTCTTCACCCTCTAAAAAGGCGCCGACGCCAATAAAAGCGGGGTAGGTGTGTGTGGGATATGTTATGCTCCTGATACATATATAGAACTGATTACTAATAAAATATTTTTTAAAAGTGTTAAAGAGCTCCCTACTTTCTCAACAAAGTCACTCGTCGTTTTCACTTGGCTGCGGTCGATTTCCGATTCTTTGCCTTTTTCTTCCTCTCTTTGCCACTGGCACCACGTCGATGCTGGTCGGCGTTGATAGCAACTCTCTGATCCTCTGCTCTCGGCTGAATTTCTGCCACCATACCCATCACAGCAAAATATATCTTGATCATGGAACACATTGCAACGAACATGACGCTGATGGCGATAAGAGAAAGTACGATAACCAACTCGGCAGTCATGATTTGTATTAAGTGATTTTCTTGGGATTCGCGAGAAGCACGAAGCACTCAAAAAACAAACCGAGCAAACGTGGGTCCGGCCTGAAACATAAAATCGTGAATATCGCATCAACGTTATAAACAAAAATCAGGAGCCAATGGGCTCCTGCAAAAGAAATGATTCAGACACGAGGGAAACCCCCCTTAGTGGTCTGGCCAATCATATGCAGCAGGCGTCATATTTGGGTCGTATCATGGTTTGAGGTGTTTGGAATCCGGCTGCAGAGCGGGGGCGTATTGATATAAGGTACATAACAATACATACATTTGAATAAGTTACGGAAGACGAGGCGTTTCGTAACATTTGTAAAATGGAGGACACGAAGTAGCTAACTTGACGACCTAACTTCGCCGAGCTTCGTCGAGGCTACACGTCTAAAACTAAGGCGAGGCCGTTTATATATATGCTGAATTTATCATACTTAAAAATTACGGAAAACAAATCGATAGTTTTTTCACAAGTCGAACTGACTTTGAATATCTTGAAATTTACAATTTACGCACTCTAAACATCTTGTCCTTCGTTTGCTTATAGCTTTTACTGGGAATTTCCGATCTTTTCCGATTATTCAGCAAAGGTTTAGGTGGTATCAAGCTTTCCAACGATAGGTGCGATCTTATTGAAGCGTTCTTGCAACAACTGAAGCAAATACACGAGCGTATTATTTTGAAGCTAAAATTCAGCAGTCAACTGTGCAGCAATTTCTATCCAGGCGATTTTGTGGAAACTTGCTCACAGTAAACCTTGGGGTGTTAGTAATCCGAGTAACGGCCGTAACGCGTAACGGCGTAACGGGCGTAACGAGAATCGGCGTAACGACAATTTTTTGTCCAATTTTTTTTTTCAATCATTTTTTTATTTTTTTAGAATCGGCGTAACGACAATTTTTTAACAATTTTTTTATTTTTTAAATTTTCCAATTATTGTAAAAGCGTGATGTAGACAAATTGATACTCACGCCAGCAGTGGGCACCTTCAAATAAATACTAATATTTCTTCCCTAAAACTGACACGTCAAAACTGTAGCAACACAAGTGGCTTATACAAGTGACACAAGTGGTCACAAGTCACCTAAGTACAATAATACACGAAGCACAAGCACGGATATTTCTTGATATTCGCCTCACATCGAATACGACTGGAATTCAGTTGCGTCCGCCACACCTTTTGCCTACTTGAGCTCTAAGGACATAGTGCGTGTTTAATAGCTTCCGATGTTATCCTGTGTACGTTGAAAATCAACCTCGTTCCCAGGGTCTCTCTTCTTCCCGCCAAAAGCGATTGAATCAATCGCTTTTGGCGGGAAGAAGAGAGACCCTGGGAACGAGGTTGGTTGAAAATTAGCCAATTTATCGACAGAAGCTGAGCCTGCGATATTTTTGGCGCTGATCTGACCGAGCAGGGTGAGCACAGTCACTGTGTATTTGTATACATCCATTGACCAACATTTGCAGAATATCGCGTATTTTTCTACAGTATTTATTTGAAGGTGCGTGAGTATCAATTTGTCTACATCACGCTTTTATAATAATTGGAAAATTTAAAAAATAAAAAAAATTGTTAAAAAACTGAACTGAAATGCGCAGAAATCGAGTCCAAAAGACCGACGTGCTACAATAGGTTCATCAATCTTATAGAAACGGCTAGTAACGTGTAAATTAGAATGGGCCTTGATGGGGTTTTTAACTGCTGATGGGGTTTAAGTGCTGTTAGCTCGAGAAATCAAAATTTCAACTGGTAGCTGAGAATGAGATCTGTCAAAATTAACTGATAGCTGAGAAATGACCACAATTTTAATTGATAACGGAGAATCCAGCACTCCCATCAGGACCCTCTTAGAGGAGAATGGTTCAAGATAAATTTTGGGGGAACATATGAACCCGGGGGGGGGGGGGGGGGTACTCCCTTATGTGGCCTATACGGGGACGTGCCGCTGGATAGGGTATGGTTTTTTGGCCTCTCTGCCCTGAACAGGGTATGGGTTGCACGATTGTCGTAGTAAAAATATGTTTTATACAGTATTTAGAGATCGGAGACGTTTGCCGCGTATCAGTCAAAAGGGATTCGCTAAATTGCAACCTAAACAGGGTCCTAAAATAGAGGATGTTGCCCTAAAATAGAGGATGTTGTCCCCCCGGGAACATGAAGGATATTGCTTCTCGAAAACTGATATATGCAAGACGTGTGTAACTGCATGTGCTGAGAAATTTTATTCGCCATCTGAAATCGTGCAATGAATTGTACTCCGCCTACCATGCAAGAGGGGCGCACCAGCAGAACTGTCTGCAATCCGGGCCAAACGAGGATGAGAGTTGCTGAGAGTTGGCTCTCGTTAGAGTTTTCTTTAACTCTCATTGACTAACCTCGGGCCAAACGAGCGAAAACTCTCAACGACTCTCAAGAAAAACTTGAGCAGGTTCAAATTCGATGAGAGTGCGCGAGAGTCGATGAGAGTCGCTGAGAGCGCATGAGAGTTTCAGGCCAAACAAGAGTAGAGTTTGAACACTCAACAACCTTCATCTTCTTTGGCCTCGGCTTAATTTAACTGAGATATTGATGGAGTGTTTCGACCAACCGCAAAGATAATTGGGAGTAAAACGAGTCACGACAACAAATACGCCAGGAAAGGAAGCAGAAAATGAACGAAGAAATAAACGCTTTCGCCGAGTCAAGTGAAATGAACCATCAAGCGGCCACAGAAAGTCACGAGGAATGTCGCGAATCGATGGAAGAGAGCCACAGTATTGTAGCATTGCCTTGCGAGATATGTGACGAGCTGTGCCCTTCTGACAAGTTAATGGAACATCAATTAGAATGTCGAAAGGAGAGGGAAAGTGCGAGGCGAGACGATCCGAGAACAACGCACCATACTTCACCTGGACAACAAGAATTCAGTGTACATGTGTTCAACAGACGGCACGAATCCTCACCAATTCATCGCACAAGCTATATAGAAGTTCAACGAGGCTACAGTCCGACTATAGAATTCGAAGATGACTGTATCACTAATGAATCAGTCGAAGATGATATTGTGAGCGATTTCGTGGTCAGAGGCGAGCGAATTACGATTGATTTTCCACCACGAAGAGGAGAGCCTTTTGCGGCCCCGGCAAGCAGTAATGGCAGTGGCGTTTCTAGCGCTGGATTCATAGAAATACAGCGAAGTTACAGTCCTACGATGGAGTTCGTGGAGGAGGGAAATACTGCTGAAACGTTCTCGCACAATATTCCGGAATTTGTCATCAGTCACACTCGAGATTCCACAAGGTCATTCGAAAGCAGATATTCGCCAAGATTCAAACCAAACGGAAAATCGTTTTGAACATTGAAGAAATTGATACCCAAAAAAACATCAGGTAATTTAATACGCTGTATTAGGAGCGAAAGTGAAATTTTCTAAGAAACGAAAGAAACCACGTGATACATCGCGGGGTACCCACCATGCACCAGGGTGGTATGCGGTTGTTGCACTATTTTTTGCTCTTTTTTCAAGATCCGCAAAAAGAATTTCCGCAAACTTGACCACTTTTGAACACATCGTCCGAATGTTCATCGAATAGTGTCGACCACACTTTATACCTGGGCTTTAATTTTCAATTAGGTATACAGTATTTTTCGCTGAAATATGGTAATTTTGGTATTACTATGCGAATCAGAAAAGCGTGAAACACTTTGATTTAATTTGGATTTTCCTTTGCCAAAAATTGTTTTTTTTTTCCTGTATTTATTTTATTGCTATTTTCGCAAAGCTTTCTGCAAAAACAAAGTGTAAATTTGAGTTCCCTGACTATTCTTCTTGCGGTTTGGTCATGTAAAAGTTAAATCAAAGTGTTCACGCTTTTTGACGTCTAATGTTGGAGGAAATTTTATGTAATCGGGTAGTTGTTTTACATGTAAGGTATACCACTCCCCCCTGCTTGGTTAGGTAGTAATGTAATCTACGCTCAATTTCAGGGCAAAATATCATAAAAACACTCATATGAAAACGATATATTTTTATTAGAAAAACTGAATTAAGTTAATTATGTACAATATATTGATATATTGAACCCTCGTGCAATTATATTGAAGTCTCTAATGAAGCCTGGTTTAGATAAAGGTTCAAGGAGTTTGTTTGAGCGCAGATTGTTCAACTGTATAGACCATCAAAGGAAACAGGAAAATTTTTGTCAGATTAAGGACTATCGCCGTGCTATTTTCGGCAATTCTGTGAGGTGATAAAATGCCATCCGAACAATGGATGGCTTTTTGAAAAATAAAGATAATGAGCAGCTATTAAAAATATATACAGCTTTGAATAACAGCCACTGTCGTTACTTGATAGGGAGTTTAATAAGCAAACCACGACGGCGACGTCGCTAAACAATAGTTTTAATGAACAGTACAATAGCTCTGCACGTGCGTTTAACGCTTGGTACATTTCTTAGCCGTCCACTGCAAAACAAACGTGAAATGACCAAATGCTGGGTTTTCGGAGAACGTGAACCGCAAAGGCGAATTTTTAAAGTTTTTCTTTTCGGATTTGAATGCTGCAATTAGATATTCAGCTGAGGATAGTTCTGACACCGACAGACAAACTGAATGGAACTAGAGATTCGCAAGATTAGGAACTTAAATATAAATTCAGTTTTAATCGACGTTGCCCTCGGCTATGCCGCCATGGTTGCTTCTTTGATGATAACCTACAAACTAACTGGCTGATTAAGATCTCTGGGGAAACTCTTTTAGTCCCAAGATCAAGCTATCAATTCTCCAAACTGATTGCCATACATTTGTCTTATGTCAGTTCTGAGAATTGGTGTTACATCAACACAATATTCCCTACTTGATGACTGCATAATACGCGAAAGTCGAACAAAATTGTGATTCAGCGCTCAATTTTGCTCTACGTTCTGTGATTGGTTTAAAAAACTCGCGCCACCTGCTCAACCAATCAGATGCAAAACCAAAACCAATCGCGACTTGGTCACTCGCGTTTTCCCGCGCTTGGCGCAGGTTACGTGTATTTGCTTTGAGTTCTCATTGGTTCATTGTGATAGTTTCGTTTGTTGTGATTGGCCATTGTAATTGCTTTGGTTTTGTTTTTACGACACTCAATTGAAAACCGCTCTATAGACTTAAAATTACAGTTCCTGGGCACGCCGAAGGCCCTCAATCAATTTGCCAAGATATTAATTTGATGATTATTAACTGTCTGTGAAGTGTTACAGCATGGAGAACACACTGTTTGAGTCGCTGAGGCTTCTGTCCAATCTTGGTTTCTTGGACGCTGGCTGTTCTATTGTAGAATTTGCACGTTGCATTTTCTGAAAAATAAATGTAAAAAAATAATGACAATAATTAAAGTAAATTGCAGTGGATAATAATTATCAAAATTGCTTTCCTTGCAATTAGCCCTCAGTGTAGATGCTTCTCGCGCCACCTATTCAACCAATCAGATGCAAAGCCAAAACCAATCGCGACTTGGTCGCACGCGTTTTCCCGCGCTTGGTGCCGGTCACGTGTATTTGCTTCGAGTTCTCATTGGTTCCTTGTGTTGTTTATGTTTGTTGTGATTGGCCACTGTAATTGCTTTGGTTTTGGTTTCGCGACACGCAATTTTACATCAACCGCTCTATGACAAATCAATTCCAATGTACCTTTGTGTTGGAGTTGTTTTTGCTTGATGGTGACACAGTCTGGAACACAAATCCTCTTGTTGTAGCCGAGGCATTTGGTGTGTTGGATGTGAGAGAGGAAAGGCGAGAGAGAGTTGTCTTACTGTGCTTCAGAAATGATCCTTTAAAAGACTAGAAAAAGGAGGAAAAAACACTAATAAATAATAAAATAATAAATATAAAATTCAATACACCTGAACCTTTTTAAGAATAACAACACAAAAAGGGGCCCAATTTTTGCAAAGGAACACAAAAAAGCGAATGCCCAGCCTATGCTTTTAAAAAAAACACCTGCAATATGTACATGCATGTCTGTCAGCTCTGCACAAATTACCTATCAATTTTTTATAATTTTCTGATGTATCTCGACTCACAGTGGCCATCTAGGGGATGGGCCTAGCTAAGCCCCCATGCCATTTTTAAGAAAGAAAAGGCACATCGTCACTCCCCCACCCCCCCACCCCCCCCCCCAATTCTGAGCACACCTGTATCTGCACTGGCTCATATAATATACCTACATGCAGCCGAGCAGGTAATGTAAGATCACATAAAATGTGCACATAAATAATTACCTAGCGTCTTCGCACGCATTGCAGGCCTATTGACACTAGTTGTACCAACAGTTGTATGGTTTTACAGATTTTTTTTTTGTATTGTATTTTATTTTATTTATTTTAATTTTTTTTTATTTTTTAATTTTAATTTTATTTTTTTTTGTATTTTATTTTTTTAATAAATATTACTTAATTACAAAAAGGTTACAACACTGAGTTACACTAAATGACACAACGGCGCTATGCTACTCTACGCTAGAAAACTACACTACACAATACATTAGCCTAGACAACACACACTAAGCTACACTGTACGGACACCAAAAACCTGCAGGAAAAACAAAATATTTGATACTCGAGGACCGGAGACGACAGCTACTGATCTATTAAATGGAGTTACAGATTACTTACAGTCTTTTTCTTCAGCACTGGTGCTACGTGTACATTGTTCTTGGGGTTTATAATCATTGCTTGAGGTTTCGTTGGAGCTGTCAAGAAAAAAACATCCTTTTTTTAAATGGGAAAATGATAGGCGGTGATGTGAGGAACAGGCAGAAATAACAGTTGAGGATGATAATTGCCAGTGGCAGAGAGAAAGGTAGGCTCGATTACCAGCCGCTGTTTGGGAAAATGAGCCCACGCTCATCCCCCCGGACTCGAGAGAGCGGCGGAAATCGAGCCTAAGAGAAAGGGAGAGGATTAGAGAATGAGAGAATGGTAAGGTGATTATAAGGGAAGAAGTTGGAAGGGGAAGGAGACATTAGCAACCTTTAGATCGGAGTACAAGTATGAGATTGACTATGAGCACGACTTTCGAATTTCAAATCAGTCACGTTCCCAGAGCCCTCGCTCCTCCCTGTTGCTGACCAGTAGAGAAGGAGGCTCTAGGAACAAGACTGGTGTTAGACGTGTTGATGTAAACCACGCGCACTACATGTAGGTTTGAAAAGTCGTACTCGTAGTCAATCTCGTACTTGTGCTCCGATCTAAAGGTCGCTATTATTGTGGCATGTGACAGAGAGTAACAACTCGAGCTACATGTGTAAAAAGATTGGCAAGAGATCAGAGAAAGATATAGGGATTAAAAAATGGGTAATAGACTGAATGAGCTGAAATCATGTACCTTCCTGTAGCTGACTGCTTGTATCTTTTATTTTGTTCAGGATAATTTGGCTGTTTTCGTCAATATCCAACATATCAATATCTTGCTTGCCCTATTAAAAAAAAAAAAAAAAAAGTCACAATTATTAATGGACCTGCATATTTCACTAGTGGCCTAATGGGTTCGAGTGCTAGCCTGGGTCATTGTGTTGTGTTAAGTAAGTAGTAATTTAATTTTGGACAAGACACTAAGCTTTACTCTCACAGTGCCTCTCTCCACCCAGGAGTATAAATGGGTACTGGCGACAAAATGCTGGGGGTAACCTGCGATGGACTAGCATCCCACCCAGGAGGAGTAGCAATACTACTAGTTGGCTTCATGCTACATGAACACTGGGATAAGCTCTGGCAGTGTGGGCCAGTTTGGGCCCTAACGGCTTTACCTTACTTTATATTTCACCAGATTCATGAAGATTAAATATTAAATTTTATTAAGTACTTAAAATGAAAATTTCACTTACCATTTCTTCCCGAAGGAAAGCTTCTCTTTCGTATCTTTCCTTGCGTCGCTGAATCTCCTCTTCAGTAGTCAATTCAGCAGTTTCAGCTTCGTCATCGCCCCATAACTCTTTATTACCAAGAGATCAAACTGTGAATTTTCATCAATCCCCCGCCATCGGAAATGTCTTGCACGGCCCTGACCATCCGTGTACAGGTCGCCATCTGGAAGAAACATTTCTTTGACAGCTCTCAGGTCAGCATTGTCCTGGTCATGGACTGATTTCCTGGTAGAACAGTAAATAAATAAATAATAAATAAATTGATGTATCAAATTTTACTGTGTGGGATTTGAGTTGTGCATTTGCATTAAACTTTTGTTTGGTCTGCCAAATTTTCTATTGAAAATCAAACAAGAAACTAAAGTTAAGTAGTACCGTAAAGCTCTATTTAGCCCCCCTATCTAATAAGCCCCCCTTGGAAGTCAGATTTTGTAATAAGCCCCCCTCTCTATTAAGCCCCCCCCCCCCCCCCTCCTTCCGTCAGGCTGATGTAAATGACTTTTCAGCAATATTTTCTGGCGTTTCAGTCACTTTGTATTGAAACACGGTTTTTAATTTCCAGAACTATCGTCGAGTTAGGGTATAAATGACGTTTCCTTTGTAAGATGGTCATACATAACCCATTTCTTGTTCTGTTTTAGTTAGTGGTGTAATAGTAAAGTTTGAAAAATTAATGTGAATTTTCTTGAAAATTTATGATTTGAAATAAGCCCCCCCTCTCTATTAAGCCCCCCTCTCTAATAAGCCCCCCCCCCCCCTTCTTGAGGGCTGAAATTAAATAAGCCCAGAGCTTTTACGGTATTTATCCAAAGACGAAAAAACCTGGGGGGGGGGGGGGGGTACTCCCTTATAATAAACATTATTAGAATCCCTTAGTTTGTATCTTTTAGGCCTGGCTTACACATACGATGCAAGCATAAGCATAAGCGCAAGTATAAAAACAAGAAACAGATGTGTAAACTGGGGAGACGCAAGCTTAAGTGCAGAAAGGAAATCTTTCCTTTTTCTTGTGCTTATGCTTGTATCATTGCGTTGCTTGCGTAAACCAAGATAACGCAAGCAGTACAAGCACAAGAAAGCGTCTGCCATATTGGTATGGATGATGCAATGTTGATTTAAATTTAAAGGTACTGTGCCTGCATACGCTGTATGTTACCTTGTGCTTATGGCACGTGTGAACACTTGCATGCTTATGCTTGCGCTTATACTTACGTCATACATGTAAACCAGGCTTAAAGGCAGCAATATCCCAAGACCTGACACAACAGTAAATCTATTCAGTGGAGGCACTTACATGTGTACTTTGTTGATTTGATTCTGGAGTTCTTCATCAGATGGCAATTCCTCTCCACCAGAATCTGCTTCCAACACATCATCGTCTGTAGCAATGTCTTCATCTTCATCAGATCCCACATCGCTGCCAGAGAGCTCCGCTTCCTCCTCCAAGAAGTTCATTTTATCAAAAATGATGCTATAGTAATCAAATCAGAAGGCAGTTAAATCAACTACTGTACCCACTAACCACTTGATCCTTTCCTACCCTGTCAATATACAGTCAACTCTCTCTTAACGGACACCTGTATAAGACGGACACCTCTGTAAGATGGACACTTGGTGTTGGCGCCGTTATTCAGTCATTTTAATGCATCTAAACTCTCTTTTAGCCAGACACCTCTCTAAGACGGACAGTTGGTGCCAGTCCCGATGGTGTTCGTCTTAGAGAGAGTTGACTGTAGTCAGTATCAATAACAGAGTTTTTACACGGGAAATGACTGAAGGAAAATCATCAATTAAAGGGTACATGTATAATAAACAATAACCTCCATTTGGCATGAAAATATGCGTGGATATTTGTCCGCACAATAATGTTCCAAGCAGCAAATACTTTTCCGAGAGCAAAGCTCAAGGACAACTGTGAGCTTCAAGGAACAGATAATGTCCACGGGCAAATATCGGTGCATATTTTTGAAGCCAAATGGAGGCTATTGTGTTAAATTATCCTTCAAATTTATTTACCCAAGGCCACTCTTTTTGGGAGATATTTTCCAAGCTGTAACACATCATTATTGAAAACAATAATTATGTTGGTGTTCAAAAATATTTTTACTATAGTCTGTTCAAAACGTTCAGTTCTATTTTTTTTCTTTGAAAAACATCACGCTTTATTGAGCTGGAAATCTACATGTATCACTTCTAAGAACCCCTCAAAATAAACATTAAGTAGTGCACCTTTTCTTTGCCTCATATTTCTTGCCATATTTTCTTTTTATTATCATCTCTTCAGCATCACTTTCCACTTCATCTTCACTCTTTCTGTCATCCTCTTCGTCATCACCGCGGCCCGCCTGTTCACCCAACTCGGAGTCACTTTTTTCAAAATCATTTGCTTTGCTCTTCGAAACATCATCTTCAATCTTGTCATCATTGTCGGTAAACTTTCCCGAGCACAGGCCCAAGAGCTCGTTCATGTTGAATTGGTTGCTTTGTGTGTCAAACATCGAGTCAGCTTTCTGATGTCCCTTTGCGTCATCTTGAGTTTCGGCATCCTTAGCAGTTCTTGTGTCGTCACTGTCGCTAAATCTTCCTGAGCATAAACCAAGCAACTCCTTCATCTGTGGCTGAGTATTGCTGCTCATGTCGTCATCAAAGAGTTTCTTTGTTTTCGATTTAGTGCTCTTTTTACTGGAGTTTAGAAAACTGCAAGAAAAAAATGACACATGCATGTTGGAACAACTTGCCATAAAATTGTTGGAAATACTTTCTAAACTGAAAAGTTGTTGAAATCAATAATAATTGGAAAAACGTTCAAGTGTACGGAAAAATTGAATACAAATATCGCAGCCATTTTGGGGGGTTAAATTTCCAGCGTGACCTGTACTTTACACCCACCCTGATTATTATTATTATTAATGCTAGCCTGCGTGGCAGGCGTATAAAGGGGAGGGAGGAGGGAGTTCGAGCACGAGGAGAGAGCGTGAAGCGCGATTGGTGGAAGTTGGAGGGGGTCCTCCCTCTGATCGCGCTCTTCCTCTCGCTCTCTCACGCTTTGCGCTCAAACTCCCCTCTCCCTCCTTTATATGCTGCCACGCAGGCTATATTATTGCATGCTTCTCTCTGACAGACTAACCCTGAGTGTTGAGTATTTGTGTGAACTGCGTATCCTCGTCAAGAGAGAAGTGGAAATCATTAGACATGACTTCTGGCCTGGTTCTATCCTGCTCGGAGTTGTGGTCTTCTACATTTCTGTCACTGTCATTGTCAAACAAATCCTACAGGAAACAACAGTTGGAATAAAATAATAGCAATGACATGATTTCCAAACAACGAAGAGCTGTCATAAACAGTGTTCTCAACCACGATAAATAAACTATTTACAACTTACAGCTACTATCTATAGAGGTGTTATCTAGGCATGAATTTACATGTAATCTCCTTTCCTTGTTCAATATTGTTACAATACAGTTGCCTTAAAGCCAACAACACACAAGGTGATTTTATACTCAGTCTCATCTTGGTGATTGGAAAAAATCGCCAGATGTGCCCACTACTGCGATGGCGATTTCACCAGTGATGGTGAGATCTCCCGGCAATATCTGGCAAGTCGGATATCGGCGAAATTTGCTTGCGATTTTCGCTGGTGATCAAATTTGCCATGACCGGTGTATAAAATCACCTACTGTACTTGTGTTGTTGGCATTTAGCAGGGAGGGGGTCAAAGACAAAAATAAATTCCCCAAAATTACATTTGATGATCATAGGTATGTCTCTTGTTTCTAAAAGATTGTACAGTGTAGATAACACAATTTTAACAAAATTAATATACATGTACAGTACGTACCTGGGAATCCTCTATTGGAAGTGTAAGTTGTGATAGTTTACCAGGCTGAAAAGAAAACCAAATAGGAAACATTATTTTTTTTATGGTGGGCCTTTCTTTTTTTTTTTTTCTTTTTTTTTTTTTGATGGTGGGCCCTTCTTATTTCAATAAGGGTATTCATGTTAATTCCTGTGGAGATGCGGTGGCCTGCTAATGGTTAGTGCACGTTGGACTCTGGATCGAGTGGCCCGGGTTTATCATGTTGTGTTCTTGGGCAAGATACTTTAAACTCTCAGTGCCTCTCTCCACCCAGGAGTATAAATGGGTACCAGCAACAAAATGCTGGAGGATAACCTGCGATGGCCTAGCATGGACTAGCATTCTCTAATATTATTATTACTGGTATTGTTATATCCCATTCAGGGGGAGTAGCAATACTTCTAGTCGGCTTAATGGTACAGAAACTGGGATAAGTTCCGGCAGTGTAGGCCAGTTTTGCCCGAGTTCGACTTTACTTTTTTATGTCAATTCCTGTAGACACTATAGTTACTCAGCTTACAATGTATTACCTTTCTGAAAGAATGTGAATCTCCATCACTCGTCATGCCAATCAGGTTCCTAAGCCTAGAGAATGAAGAGAATGGTTCTGGCGTCTTTTTCCCGGAGCTTCTGTCTTCGTTTCCCTGGGCATTATTATCCCCCTGTCCCGGGGGGATCCTGCTGCTGTCACTACTGGCTTCAAGGCTGTTAGCGCTTTCGCCAAACTCCGATCCTAATCCTCCCCCAAAGCTAGACTGGCTGGACTCCTGCGATACCTCAGAAATGTTTGTCAAATTCTTGTCAGGTTTAGAACTGGTTTTTGTCTTGTTAATAAGCTTTGTTGCTACTGGCAAGCTTGGAAAATTGAAATTTGTGTCCTCGCCATCCTCTAGGCTGTCAAGACGAAGGCAAAGACTTGCCATACTCTCTCCGCTATCTTTTTCTGTGTTGCTGTTCTGTAGTAAAGGTTCGTCACTTTCTGCTCCCTTGGAGCGGCTGTCGCAAAAAAGATCCATCGTCTGTTCCTCTGGATTCACTGTTGATTGTTTCGACTTCTTTTGTTTCTTTTTTGATTTGCCGTTAGAGGTTGCGGCAGAGAATCCGTCGTCACTAAACACAGAGTTTTCATCAGCACTGTCACCTCCATCACTAATGTCCCCTTCAGATCCTGAGTCAACATCATATCTGCTGTTATCAACATCATCACCATTATCACTTTCATCAGCCTCGTCGTCTACAAAGGCATTCTTGTCTTTTGTTTCTTCTTCGCTGTCTCCTTCTTCTTGTTTTCTGTCATCCACTTCATTCCATTTGTCAAGTTCATAATCAGAATCATCTGCAGGATAAAACAATATTATTATTAATAGTAAAAATTATAAATTTATAGTTTGTCTAGTGTGATCGTCCGGGTGAGTGTAGTCCTGAAAAGGACTGTTGTTGGTGACTGACGTTTCAACAACCTGTGTGGAAGTCATTTTCAGAGTCAAGTGAAATGTGTTACGAGAGACTGGATATATAAATATATCTGTATATTTATTTACTGCCTTGTGTCTGGTCTTCATTACTCATTTCCTCAGGCATGGCACTATCACAGTGGAATCCCGATTTCTCGAAACTCCAAGGGAAACAAAAATTGGTTCAAGAAATTAGGACTTTGAAATATCGGGCGTAAAATAATATTACGGTGAAACAAATCAAAGGGAAACGACTTTTGAGTCGAGTTATTGTTTTTTTTTGAGAAATCGAGGGTTCAAGAAATCGGGATTTCACTGTAATAACACATAAAATAATTGTTGTTAATGTCATGCCTTCCTCATCTGTTATTTCTTCTTCCTCCTCTTCACTCATTTCTTCATTATCTAACTTTCGCTGGGATTCTTGTATTTTCCTAATTTCAGCTCGTTTCACTTTCATTTTTTCCGCTAACTGTTCCTTAAGAAGTTGAAGTCTGGAGCCTGTGAAAAGAAAACATCTTGGAGTTAAACGCAAGTTACAAAACTGTTCCAAAATGGTAAAAGTTAATATGTTACTAAAATATTCAATCAATCAATTAATCAATCAATCAATCAATCGATCAACCAACCAACCAACCGGTCGGTCGGTCGGTCGGTCGGTCGGTCGGTCGGTCGGTCGGTCGGTCAGTCAACTGGATGAGACTCGAGCCAAAGGGGCGGGGATGCTCTGCATCTCTTTTAGGGGTGTAAATTATGGATTTTGGTATCACTTAGGGTGTTCAGGATGGAACGCCAATATTTTTAGCCATCAAGGTACGCACACGTGAAGAAATAAAAAACGCTATCATACTGTGTTGGTGGTCTACAACGGCTAAAAGCTTGAACCATGCCCAGATTGGTCTCCTTTAGGGGTTTAATTCAAATTTTTTGACGAGCATCCCCGTCCCTTTCACATGAGAGTCTCACCCCCTCACCCCTACCCCTCCCCCCCCCCCCCCCCTCCCCCCTCCGGGTTCCCAATATTAAGGGATGTACGTATAGTAATACATTGTAGCCTGAATTTCAATCGTCTCCTCTGTCGCCAGAGAAATACGTCTGAATCAATATATTGGCCGCTAATGTCGTCCAATGCCTTCAACGCAACTATTTGCATTGTGCAAGAATTTCCTCCAGGTGCCTCTTTCTTTGTGTCAGTGAATTTTCCCATAAATTTCCAGATTTCCAGGACCTGCCAAGAAAATCACTTGTTTTCAATGACTTTCCAGGATTTCAAGGACCCGCACAAACCCTGCATATAATATAAAGATGAAGAAAGTGTCTTACCAGGTGTAGCAGACTTCAATTTGTCGTCAGAAACTACAGGGGTACCTCCTCTAGGTTTGGGTGTGGTCTCAATGACTGCCTCATCTGTTTGGTTATCTTTTGCCTCTGTGGGTTTTATTGGAGCCATTGATTTATCCTGAGGCTTTGAAGTGTGTTTCATAAACCTGAAACAATGCACAGATATTATATTAAATACATGTACATACCAGGGAGGCGTGGTCTAATGGTTAGCGCGCTGGACTCCGGCCGACTGAGCGGTCCGGGTTCAAGCCCTAGCTGGGGTTTCTGTGTTTTGTTATTGGGCAAGACACTGTACTCTTGCAGTGCCTCTCAATGATCTCTACCTATCCCACATCTCCTGTACAATGTACAGTTAACCCTTTCACTCCCAAGAGTGCTAAGTTTAAAACTGAGTCAAAAATCGTGAATTTCATTCTTGCAAAATTGTCAAATACAAACAGCACCGCGTGAACATACTTCTCAGTAGCTTTCATTTGAATGGTCACACACTACACTGTAGGGTTTCATCCACAGACTCTAAAAGTACAACCACAGTTTTTTTACTCAAGTCAAGGTTTAACTCTGGGAGTGAATGGGTTAACAATGTAAAACATTGGACCCAGTAACATTTTATCTCTAATAAAGTAACATAAAAATAAATTTAAAAAGCTTTATGTTCCTATACTACTTTACCTTTCCCTTAAACTCTGAACTCCACTGTTCACAGGCTTGGATGAAGATGGCGTGACATCTGTATCCAGGAAGAAGGGATCTGTTGCGGCACTCAGTTTGGGTGTGGCTGCTTTGGCGACCCCCTTTAATCCATTACCATCCCCTGTAGGACTGGCGGTATCTGCTAGCATGGGACTAGTAGGCTCTTGATCTCCAGGCTTAGCATCACTAGCTGGTGAGGTTTGGTTTTCAGGTGGACTTGCTGAAGCAGCAACTTGTGGTCTCCTAGCATGAGGATGAGAGTATCATCAGTCAAAATAATTAAGTTGATAGTCTTGTGTAATGAGTCACTTCTGATCTCTTAAAAATTGTCTTGTTTCACCAATCTGCTACACAATGTACATGTAAAGCCAAAACTTTTAAAGGAAAGTTAGCCTATGAATAGGCTCCGCGGTGGGATGGGGTGAAAAGAAAACTTTGAACGAAAGCGAGCCGCGTGAAGCCTGGGAGAGAGAAAATCAGTACGCGGCTCGCTTTCGCTCGAAGTTTTCTTTTCACCCCATCCCCACCGCGGAGCCTATTTATAGGCTAAAGGAAAGTATGAAGCTAAACTGGAATTTCGAATTTCCAGAGGGGTGGAGGTTCAAACCAAACTTTCCGTTGTGGGGGTACACAATATTTTCTGGAACAACACAATGTACATGGGGGGGGGCTTTGTCGAATGGCAATGGCAGCGTCATCTTCACTGTAAGCCGCTAGGCTTGAAGACATACTTTAACCTTTATAGTCCAGTCAATGTATTGATGGGACCCATCACAAATTGCAACAGAATTTATTTCTTCGCTATCCATCTCAGAAAAGTGCACCAATCAACATATCAAAAGTCTAGAAAAATCTACGAAGGGGAAGTGACTTAAATTCTTACTTATACAATGTAGCTCTATAGGTACAGCATGAAAACGAGGCTACGTACAACAACCTACTCTTACATGTATTTCTTTGATCACAAATTCACCAATGTCACTCAAACAAAAGAGATAAATTATCCAGACAATCCTCGCAAGCTCACATTCAACTGGGAAATACAGCTATAGGTGAATTATAAATTAATAATCTGCTTGACTAGTACTTAATTTCTAATTTTACAAAATAAGAAATGCTCACGGTCAGTAACCTGGCCATTGGCTGTGGCAGGTTCTTGTGGGCTCTTGGCAGCAGCCCTCGTTACGAAATGCTCACGGTCGGTAACCTGGCCATTAGCTATGGCAGGTTCTTGCAGGCTCACGCAGCAGCCCTTGTTACCCCCTGACAAACTGCTCATAGTTTGGTAACCTGGCCATTGGCTATGGCAGGTTTTTTGTGGGTTCACGCAGGCAGCCCTCGTTACGGAATGCTTCCGGCCATCTTGCGGGATCTCGCAGCAGCCCTCGTTGCTAAATACCGACAGTCTTACCTGGCCATTGGTTGTGCCTGAAATGTACATGCCTTTATTATTTGCTCAATAATTGGCCCCTATTTGCTCAATAATTGGCCCCTAGGGGCTCTGGCCACTTGGTCGTGGGAGGATCATGCTAGCGTGGTGCTTGTGGTGGCCTCTAGCATGTGGACTGGTACATCAGTGGCATGGCTTTGGCTAGGCTTTCGCACCTGCTCAAACAACATACACCTCATAGTCCGCTAAGTTGGCAATCGGTTTGTGACAGCTTTCAGGTCCAAGTCCTATATTGCACTCTGGCGTTGGCCTTGGCTAGATTTTAGCACCGCTTGTGTAACATACATTTGGCAATCACTTTGTTATGGCTGACCTTCGGATTCTCCGACCATGTCCAGCAATGCATACCAGCTGTATATTCTCACATCAGGAAGGCCTTGGGTAGGCTCTCTCGTCCACGTTGTAAAGTGCATCCTGCAATCGCTTTGAATGAACTTTGTGCTTATTTGTAACTTTCTTGGCAAGGTCGGTCCAGCATTCATAAAGGTGTACTTATCCATAAAGGTGTACTTATCTGCTGTGCACTCTTTGCCACATTGAACAAAGTTTTTCCTGACCCCCTTATCAATTGCCTTCAGATTGCAGAGGGTGGTTCGGGGGTTTAAACATTCTCAAGGCTCTTATTCAGCTCTGCACCTGCCTATTACCAACGGCGTAATGATAGTGATATTTACATTATTGGATTTATCTTGCCCGGATCATTGTACTGTATGTGTTGGGCACCTTGCAATGTCGCCTACTTTGGTTTCCTTCGGTCTGTCGAATTCACTGTCTCCGTGCTCACACAGTTTTTCTGCTTCCATCCACCTGGGCGTCGCAGACATTGAAGTTGATTCAGATTCCAATCCTTCGTGCTTATGTGTTGGAATCAAAGTCTCCAAGACGGACCCATTTCGCAAGGGCTGTTTTATTCACATTGGCAGAGGAAATTACCATCCTTGTGCCATTCAAGCTCTCTTGGCATACCTGGCCATTAGGGGTAACTCCAGAGGCCCCTCACTTCTGTTGCAGGATGGACGGCCTTTGTCACGTGCTATTCTCATTAATTGGATTAGACAGATTATGGCTGCGGCTGGAGTTCCAGGCAACATCTCCAGCCACAGTTTCCGTATCGGCGCGACCACGGTAGCTGCACGCAATGGGGTTCCGGACCATCTCATTCAAGCGTTGGGCCGCTGGTCTAGTAATGCTTACCAGCTGTACATTCGCCCGCCTTCAGAGGCGTTGGTTAGCCTCCTTTGCCACTTGACGTAGTGGTCTCCATTACCTTTGAGCGTGCAGCTTTGCCTATCCGGTTAGGCAGGCTGGTTTTCTTGCTGCTTCGCGGTTAGGTTGGCTGATATTGCCATTGGCTCTCGCAATTGTCTGATCGTGTTGGACGCGTTACAGTGGATAGTTGTGTAGGTGATTTATTTTGTCTTTTTACGTACT
This sequence comes from Desmophyllum pertusum, assembly GCA_029204205.1. NCBI lineage: Eukaryota > Metazoa > Cnidaria > Anthozoa > Scleractinia > Caryophylliidae > Desmophyllum > Desmophyllum pertusum. The sequence continues at coordinate 57,076 of MU826355.1, forward strand.
TTTAATCGGTAAGGCATTGGGGAGGGTGCTTGGGATTGTTTGGGTAGGTTCTGAGGTCCCATGTCCACCCTGTTCGCGGGCCCCTCACCCTTCCAAGCACCTTTTGTTGGGCTGAGATTGGTGGTTGCTTGCTCGCAGGGTTGCCATGGATACCTCCACGCTTTGGCCGATTCAGGTGTGGCTCTACCAAGGCAACTTTCCCCAAGCTCATCTATTGTGATGAGTTTAATGTCTGTTCACAGGCTATAATAAGACTATGTGTCTTGATTCTTTGTATTGATTTTAAACATGAGCATTATGAGCCTTTTTTGGTCTGATCGTGGGGAATTCGAACGGCTTGCTTGTCTCCACCTTTAGAATTGGCCACTTAAAAATGCTAATATTCTGTGATTGCCTCCGGGTTTGAATGTGGCACTGACTGACGCATTACATTTAACAATTATCCTGCGAAATCGCACGGAATATCGCCTGATACTTAGCCAACGAGGCCGTAGGACGAGTTGGCTAAAATCAGGCAATATTCCGCAAGATTGAACAATTGATAACACATCTGAAAAAATACTCTTCCACTTTTATTTCAAGAACTGACTTGAACATTTTACCGCACGCATACAAAATTACGTATATCGCAGGATATCTGTTGAGTACGGCCGACAGATATTGAGTGCATCATGACCATATTTGGACAGTGTTACAATTTTTTGAATAATAACTGTGCATATTCAGATACCAGTCTGGAGATGCCCGTAAGGTAAAGTAAGTCAAATCAAGTAAGAAAATGACTGACCTGTACACAGTAAATTCCCCGTGGAGGTGGCCATTATTGAAAATTGCATAACTTTTTAAATTGAGCCTGTGGTGATTACTGGTCAGCGGTTTCTTTTTTAAACAGTCTCAAATGTTAAGACAACATTTCTTCAAACAATAAAGACAATGACATGGTTTTTCTAACGTTCTGAATTCTGTAAACGGAACGTAAATGTGATAATTGTTCCTTTAGCCTCGTTTCATGTCTGTATCAGGGTATCCATAGAAATAATAGATTTTTGGCATACTTTTTTTGTTCTTAGATTTTTCTAGACTTTTGAGATGTTGTAGAGGACATATTTCTGGGTTATTAACACTGTTAAGATACCTTCTGTTGTCAATTAGTGATAGGTTGACCCTTTCTTTGTTTATTCGCTAAAATGCTTGGACTATTTTACCCTAGCGGCTCACTTTATATGGGAGTCCCCCCCTCCCCTCCCCTCCCTGGGGAAAAATAGAAACTTGATCCATTACCTTTCTGTTTTCTCTCTGATCTGTTAGTGGTACCCCTTTTCAGAAATGTGATATGGGAAGAACCGTCGGCGAGTGGTATGGCAGTCTGACTATGGATTCTGAAATAAACACAAATTATGTTTTAATGAATTTGTTTATAATCCCCCTATCTCTGGCTTAAAATTGTCAACAAAAGTCAACAAATCTGGCATCATGCCCCATATGTCCTTGGTTATGAATGCAATAAATCATCTTGTTTTTTAGAACCTCCCATAAGTGTACTGGTCACATTGGGGCCAGAAAAAGTGTCCACTTAGTATTACAGTGTAGGAGAGGTTAAAATTTAGTCAAGTGCTTGTACAGTATGTGGCTGGGACCATTTCTAATAAGTTCTGCCTACGCGGGTGGGGGGGTCTCTGCCTACAGGAGGTATCTGTTAGTGCATGTTCGACTGTATTAGTATATTTAACAAAAGGAATTTTAAAAAATAATTTCACAAACCTCTGACCATCCTCTGTGATTCACTGTGCAATGACATGAGTTCTGCCATCTTCTTTGCCTTGCGAGGCTTGGGAGACTAAATTAAAACATCACACAAAAATATCAAAGGATGAATAATGCTTACAGTTGGTTTTGCCTGCAGGTGAAAGTGGGATCCATGACATTACTTTTCAATTATATAGTTCTAGAAAATATCTCACCGGCCTGGATTTTCCAGTTTTATCTTCATATGTACATGTATGTACTTTCTCTTTCAAAAATTGCTTGTGAGACCCCCCTCCCCTTGGAGATTTTCCCACCTTACATGGGGTGGGTATGGATATTTTCGGGAACGCGCACATTGAATTACTTATTGCACGCGCATTTCCAGAAAATATCCCATACCCACCCCATGTAGTGTAAGGTAATTGGAAATTCCGAGAGGGAGGGGTGTCTCAAAAACTGTAGGAAGCTAACTGGAATTTCAGAGGGGTTGGTGTGGTGGTGTGTGGGGGGGGGGGGTGGGGGGGGGGTGGGGTGGGGGGGGGGGGGGGGGGGGGGGGAAGGGGGGGGGGGGGGGGGGGGGGGTGTTAGGGATTCTAGATGTAGCTCAAATGCATATTTGCGATTCAAATCTTTTTTTTTTCATACCAAATCTTTTTGGAAAAAAAATTCTCTTCTGACAACCATAAACGTTTTATAATTAACAGACACAGCTCATTGTTAGCTTACGTACTGTAAAAATAAGAGATTGAAATTAATAAGCTATCACTTGTATATCTGAAATATAATTTGAGCTTGTCATGTAAAATACTTGTACGAAGCTATATTAAAAACTTATTGCTAATCCGAACAATCAATTAGTTTGTCGCGTACCTTCTTATCGATATTTCTCGTCCCTTTCGCTGTCTCTTCTCCTTTTCAGGTGTAGCATCCTCGTCAGAACCGCTGTTTTGCAGCTTCTCCGATCTGAAATTATCTTTCATTTTCCTTGTCCCTTACCAATCGTGCGCTGGGCGATTTCGAAGCGCTTTCATCCCTCCGAACTGCGGCCATTATTGGTCCGCCGCCATCGCTGTCTTCGCTCGAGGCTCCGCGTCGAATAAACTCGTTCGTTTGCGAAATTGCTGGTTCCACATTTCGAATACAGAAATGATTAATTTTTATCGAAACGAACAAGGCAAAACACTGGCAACAAACCTTACCTGAAGTACCATCGACAGTCTCCGGACATTTTGATTCAGCCGAAGTATTTGCCCGTGATCATGAAATCCCGTGGCGAAGGAAACGACGGCCTTAACAGGACAAACGCCATTTCGAACAGCCAAAAGCTTCGATTGCGAAGGCAAGTCGTTGGCTCGTCGATATCAAAGAACAACTAGAACCTCGCGGAAACAGGTTGCGGGACTTTTTCTTCGGATTTTTCGTAAGACGTGTGGTCCGGAACCAGATGTCGGGACTAGCTCTTCGGTGTATTTTCGGAAAGTGAGGTAACTGGGTTACCAAGCTAAAAATATTACAGTGTGCCATAGATGCTTTGTCACTATTTGAAACAGAAGAGCTTTAAAGCAGATTTCACTAAGGGTTTATCAACCATAGGAACATCAAATTTCAAGATATGGATCCTTGCCTCCTCAAGGATTTGAAAGACTTCAAATCAAGAAGTATAAAACAACCGACTATCGAATCGAAAAAGGCAAAACCGACGTCAAAAACCAAGCAAGTCGCGACCGAAGGTCTAAAACCTAAAGTTTCCTAAAGAGTTAGCTATGCTCCCGAAGGAACTTCTACCACCAAAGTAGAACCAAGAAACTCAGGAGGGATAGGAAT
>MU826355.1:61145-91163 GCA_029204205.1 Desmophyllum pertusum
CATGGAATGAGAACAATAATTATGTTTACGATTACTCCCCTGCCTCCTTCGGTTTTCTTGTTGCACAAAATTACCCCTAGTTGAATTGTGTGCATTGCCATGTAGAACACAGGCCAGGGTGGAGCGGTCACCTACTCCATGTGGGGCAGTTTTTGTTTTGCCTGCATGTCGCGATGAAGCGTTGCTTAGTGTAACACTTCCTTGGTACTAATACATGACAAATTTTCTCCCTGCCACGTATACGCATAATAAAATTGTAGGACAAGTTGGCGTGAAATTTTGTCAAATGTAAGGTTTCGGCACCTTTGGGTCTGTTGGATCACATCACCCCTAGTCGCTAATTTCTTCGTTTCTCTATAGAAGTTGACTTGTTGGCACATGTTTGGGTAATAGGGTTGCCGCTGAGGGTTTTGAATAACCTGACCCTGTTAGGACAAACAAACAAAAAACTAAAATACCTACCCTGTGCTAGGACAACCCTCCCTCTATTTTGGACCCTGTTTAGGTATCTGCAAATTTTAGCGAATCCCGCGTTATGACTAGAATGACGCAGCCAAAACGTCCTACTACATGTATCTCCAAATACTGGTATTATAAAAACATTTTTACGACGAGCAAAATCGCGCAACCATACCTGTTTAGGGACAGGTTTCATACCCTGTTTAGGGACAGGTTCCATACCCTGTTTAGGGACAGACTCGCATGAAAACTTACATGATCCCTCTGTTCCAGGGCAAAGAGGCAAAAAACCATACCCTGTCCAGCGGACATGTCCCCGTATAAGGCCATATAAGTGGAAGTACCCCCCTCGGGTTAGAGTTACCCTTGCAAGAGTTTTTGAATCAATTTGTGCAGTCTCATGGCACAATCAAAACTTTTCTAAGGCGCCATCCCTCATCCTTTTACAATGCTAAAAACTTGTTGCTCAACAAAATGTGTGGGAACTCATAATGGCATATAGCGACTAATGCATGTATTTCATTGTAGTATTTTTTTTTTTTCATTTTCACAAAATAATTAAGTCCTGATGCGAATAATGGTTATACACGTACTACATTACATTTGAAATACAAAAAACGAAATAATGGTTACTAACTGCCCAGTAACAGTTTGAAACCTCTCTCACACCACACAATAAGTTCACTGGGGCGCACCTTGGGGGCCGAAATAACTGGCTGTTGTAGAGAGGTGGCCATTGTAGGGAGGTTTCAATTAGAGTAAAGTGTGTGTACGGTTGGACAAAAGATCTTGGCCGTTGTAGAGAGGTGGCCGTTAGTGGAGGTTCAACTGTTATTTACATTGTCATAAATTAATTAAAACATTTGAAATAATTCATGTGATTTCAATAATTCAATTTCAATTTATTCATATTATGTAATTTGAATGTGTCTTTAGATTAAATAAATTATGCCAAAAAATCTTGAGTTATATAACTCGCATGTACTATGACTTGACAGGTACTGTCAGTTTGAGTCTCTTCCTATTTGATATAGCTGTTTAAGCCAACTTCTTACTCATTGGGCAAGAACTGAAAAATATGCGAGATAAATATTGATATTGATATTGCAACATTTTAATGCCTGCACCATAACAGTCACTACCATACTACTTAGCTTGAGATCAGGATCCTAAAGAAAATCTGTTTACAAGCGAAGCGAGCCAAAGTTGCTGGCCTGGGGCAGGAACAAAGGCTTTGTTCACGCCCCAGTGACCTGGCTCGCTTCGCTCGCAGAGTTTCTTTAGGAGCCTGATCTCAGGCTACATACTACTGTACAATTCACACTGACTCTGAAATAATTATTACTGTAAAATAATTTTATATTGTGTGTAATTAATCAATAATTATTCTCCACAGATTTTCCTATTTGCGCAGCTCTCTTTTCAATATTTTTCCACTGGCTGTCTTGGGGATCTGTTCTATAAACTCCACGCCTCCTCTAAGCTTTTTTATGAGGTGAAACCTTTTTCAGCGACAAAATCAATGATCTCTTTCTCTGTGACTTCCCCTTTGGGCACAATGAACGCTTTAGGAAGTTCTCCCCGCCTCATCATCAGGTATTCCAATCACGGCAACATTCCAGAACGGTTGGATGGGTGGTGAAGAAGAGCTTCTAGTTCTGCCGGTGGAACCTGTACACAGTATAAATCAATAATTAATAATAATTGTGCTCATTTTGCATTTAAATCAGCCCCCAAAGGGGATCCTTAGTCCATGATATTAGCTGTAGTACCTCTTATTAAACATAACTCGTCCAAAGAAAAAAAGGCAAACATTTATGACTCCAAAAATCACCTCTCTGTCACAATAATTAATTTATTTGGAGTACCCCGACCCCCTGGGAGCCAGCCACTCACCTCTCTGGTTGGGTTGATTTTTTGGCGCTAGAGACATTGTTGAGATCGGTTGCCTATTGTTTTAAAGCTAATGGCGTGGGCTCATTCCGAGAGTAAAGCCCGGGCCAAACAAGGGTGAGAGTTGGTGAGAGTTGTTCGTCAACTATCATCGACTATCATGAAGCGTGGGCCAAACGAGAGAAAATTCTTGATGATTCTCATGAAAAATTTGAGCAGGTTCAAATTCGATGATGAGGCGCATGGGATTTCAGGCGCAAGCGAGAGTGAGAGTTTCAATTCTCATCAATCTCTCTTCCTTGTTTGGCCCGAGCTTAAGTGCGCAACCCTTAATAATAATTTACTACTAATAATTATTATGTTTTGTATTGTAAATACATGTAAGAGACTATAGGTCCTCTCTAACACTGGTGCATTTGAATGACCTTATTCTGGGATAGGAATACATTGGAACAAATTCAAGATTTGATTTGTTTTTAAAACTGATCTATAAGTGTAGCAGGGATCCATATTCGCAGTCGTTCTGGTCGTCCGTGACGACCAAAACATCGTACGGACGACCAAAATAGCTTGAATTCTCGTCCTTTGGACGAGTAAAATCTGAGTCCTTAATTTGCATATGAGTACCTGCCTTCTATTGATTCTCGTCCAACTGGAACTTTCAGAAAACAGAGACAAATTTGCAGCTTTCTTTCGCGATCGAATCATAATTTTGGGTGCCATGTTTTGATAATGCGGTATTTTAATGAGTCAACCGCTGTTATTTCTCTGATGACTGCAGCATTCAAACGCGAAAACGTGGCTTGACAGCTGATCGTGTAAACAACATGTGGCGATATTTGGATGGCGTTATCGCTGCCTCCAGCCAAGAAAAAGAAAGTGAAAGTGAAAGTGAAGCTGGCGAAAAACAAGCGAAATATGAAAAGGAGGAACGACAGCGTGCCTTCCTACCTTCATGGCAGAAAAACAGGCCCTGGCTGAAATTTGTGCCTGCATTGCTATCATCGTCTGCCACATCGCAAACTGCTTCGGCTGGAGGCAATATGTTTTGCAAAATTTGCCAGTCAGCGTCCCAGTTAGACAGATCACTGGCCCAGAAAAAAATGTTTTTGTAGATGCCGGCTGCACTGTGACATCGCTTCGCCTGGAGTCCATGAAGATCCACAAAGCGTCTTTCAAATCACTTAATAACGATCGTGCCGCCAAACGTCATTGTTAACCTATATGTACATTGTAGCGCGATGCATGATACGATGTTAATAAAAAACGCAAACGTTTTTAACATGTAGCCATTCTGTCGCCTTTTGTACCAATATTATTCTCTACTTTTGAAAGGGCAACCAAAATTTTGCCAGGGCAAGTATGTTTTTTGGAATACTTGCCCGGCTGACGACTTTGAGAAAAAACGAATATGGATCCCTGAGTGTATTCTATTCCAGAATAGAAATATGGAGTCCAGCGCTCATTAACACAGATTATCTTGAAATAATCTCACAGCTATGTTCTTCCATCCCTCCATCCGCTGCATCCCTTAATAATATAATTTTTGAATGTTAACCTTGATGAAACTTCAAACTAGACGTTTTTACCTGAAATCCTTTGTATTTAAAATGAGCTCTTTAAGTCTGTCGACAATGTAAAAATGTCCTTCCTCATCATAGTAACCAGTGTCTCCACTGAGGAACCATCCATCAGGGGTTTATAGACTCAGTTTGTGGCTTTTACGTTATTCAAATAACCTATCAGTGGAAGGAAATTAGAAATAACTTACAGACAATCAAGTCAGGGCATGAAACAAGAAGAATCAACTGACGGCTGTGGGAGGTCTGGGTACAAGATTAACCCATTCACTCCCAAGAGTGCTAAGTTCAAAACTGACTGACGGAGGAAAAAATCTTGAATTTAATTTTGCAAGTGTCAAAAACTTGTACAGCACAATAAACAGTACCACAGGAAAGTACTGCTCAATAGCTTTCATTTGAATGGTCACACACCAGGGTTTCATCCACAGACTCAAAAGTTACAACCACATTTATTGACTCAAGGTTTGACTCTGGGAGTGAAAGGGTTAACCGATAGCTTCTCCAGGATAAGACGATATGAGGGATTCAAAAACAGGGAGGGGAGGGAGGGGGAGTCGACAGGGATCAAGTGGTGAACCCATCACTGACACCTCCCATGATGTTCTGGCTGTGTGGACCAGCTAGTACTTGGCTCATGAGAAGACTAAATACCTGTAGTAGGCAAAATATTATTCTTGTAGAACTCTAACCTTTCATAATGATGGGTCCCCTTATGCACACTTCTCCACTTTTGTTTGGACCAAGAAGTTCACCTGTTTGAACATCAATCACCTGCAAAAGTGTAGAGATAAAAAATATTCAATCTCCTGGCCTTAGGTACAGTTGTATTTGAGTTAGTTCTTATCCCAAGTAAAAAGCATAATATATATCTGTCATGGTTTTCATTTCAACCTTCAAGTCATAAATATTATATAGTCACCTCTCATTGTTTAATTAGAGGTGGAGCTGCATTCGCACGCTAATTAATATACAGTACATGTATGTATAGTGGTGGATACACAATACCTTATTCTCACTAATTTTTGCGCGTACTAATTTTCGCGATGAAAAAAATTCGCGAAAATTAAATACTCGCAAAAAAAAGGTGCCGCGAAAAATTTAAAATGCGAAATTTAATACCCTATTACATAAAGAAAATTGACCAAGTGCTGTAATTTGGTAAGATACAAAGGGTAAAAATTGTCATAATTTCTGTCCGTGATTTATGCATCTCCACATTCCTCCTCTGATTCGTCGTTGTCTTGCAATTCCTGCAAGTTGTCTCTGGTACAGTTGTAAAAATTGCCATTCACAGTACTGATTTTCCTTCAATTCATCAGTTGAACGCTTTACTGTTGATTATAAATGACAGATTTTTTAAATGTTGATTAAAATTTGGTGACATTTTCGCGAAATTTAATACACTTCGAGTCCATTAATTTTTTCCATTGAAATCACGAAAATTAATACTCGCGAAATATGGCTCTGTCATTTTCGCGAAATTAAGTATGCGCCGAAAATTAGTGAGAATAATACTTACTTTTCCTTCAAGATTTGGCAGCATAACTCCTACAGCACCAGGCTTGGCAGCTATTCCGAGGACAAAGCATTGCTGCTGGACTTTGTCTCAGTCAGACCGTACCCTTAAAAATAATTACCGTATTCATAAATTATTCATGTCATGAGCTACGATGCCAGGATGAAGTGAAGATGGATGTTTCTTGCATTCAAATTTTTGAGCACAAGAACGTAGACATCTGTTATACCCTGGTTATGCTGTACCAAGAGCATCACTCACTCAATCCTCTTTGTGCGTGTCCACACAAGGTCTTACCAATTAAATGTACATGCTTGCCTTTATCTAAAATGGCTCCTAGTATAAAAATAAATCTTACCTTGTCCAATAGCTACCACGGTGGGAAGGCGTTTCCTCACTGCATGTGTCAGCTCTTCACCAAGGGGTGCGGCACCACTGATTAGGGTGTCAATGCTTGTCAAGTCGTAATTATCCACAGATGGATGCTTGGCTAAAAATGTGAAGATTGGTGGCACAAGATACAAACAGTGTACCTGCAATTAACATACATGATTATTGAACAACAAGTTTAATTTTTAATTTTATAGCCTAAGGGTGGTTACCCAAAATGGGAGGCTTGAAATGAAATCTGTTGCCAGGTACGCGGGAAGGATGGAAAAGGATTCTTTGGAATATAATGATAATAATTTATACAATGTAGACATCACAAAACAGATGATTTAGGTGATTTGAAAAATGCAGGAAAGAAGGAAGAGCTGGAATCAGGAAAGTTGATAAAAAAAATCCTTGCTATAGCTACATTACCTAGCTCATATTTTCATGGTACTTTTCAAGATAATATTTTCCTCCACTGACTTCCATCTGAGAATAATATTCACTTACAGTGGAACCCCGATTTAACGAAGTGCCACTGGGACTGGGGAAATTGGTTCGTTAAATCGGGGTTTCGTTAAATCGAGAACCCCAGTATAACGAATTTGTTTGAAAACTGACCAAAAACTTTGTTAAATCGGGGTATAGTTAATAATTAATTTGCCGTAATGTTAACTGATTAAAAAAAAGAAGATAAAAGCCGATTAGATGGCCACGACAGTACTATTTTTAGCAACATGTATGACTGTAATGGACTTCTGACAACTTTCTTAGAGAATTAAAATATTTTACTGTAGTCGAGTATTCATCTTCTATGGCGTGATGACATTTATTCATTATATCGGGGTAGATTTTACATTCGGGCTTCTAGATTGTGTTCGTTATATCGAGGATTTCGTTAAATCGGGGTTCGTTAAATCAGGGTTCTTTTCCATACATTTTATTGTAATTCTGGCCGGGCTGAATAAAATTTAATTTTTGCGTTAAATTGGGGACTTCGTTAAATCGAGGTTCGTTAAATCGGGGTTTCACTGTATTACGGTAATATTTTTCAGCTACACTGTAGATCATTGATATCTCCAAATATTTATCTTTACCAGCCCATAATCTTTAATTTGCCTGTAGTGGCACATCATACATGTAAGATGTAGATCCAAATACAGGCGTTGAGAATTTATGCACATCAGTCTATAAATGCATGTATTAAATTACCCCGGGGGGGGGGGGTACTTGACCCATGTTTGGGTATAGGGGTGCCGCTAAGGGTTGAAAACCTGACCCTGTTTAGGACAAAAAAAACAATAAAATACCCTAAAATACCTACCCTGTGTATGACAACATCCTCTATTTTAGGACCCTGTTTAGGTTGCAATTTAGCGAACCTCGTTTGACTGATACGCGGCAAATGTCTCCGGTCTCTAAATACTGTATAAACCACATTTTTGCGACGACAATTGTGCAACAATACCCTGTTTAGGGCAGGTTCAGACCCTGTTTAGGACAGACTCGCATGAAATTATATGCCCTGTTCAGGGCAGAGAGGCCAAAAACCATACCCTGTCCAGCGGCACGTCTCTGTATAGGCCACATGAGGGAGTACCCCCCCCCCCCCCTCCGGATAAATTACACTACTGAAAAATAATACTATATTTTAAACAAACCTTGAAGTCCTGTATAATCTTGAGCATGTGTTCTCCATCAAACTGCTGCATGCAGACAATTTTGCCTCCACGCTGGAGATACTGCGACATCACAACCACCATGCCAAAAATGTGGAAAAATGGCAGAAGTCCCAGAGTAGTTCCTCGCAATGGATGAGACCTGAAGCTGTCGTGCATGATCATACACAACTCTGATACTAAGTTATGATGCGTTAGCATGACACCTTTAGGGAAGCCGGTTTGTACCACTGGAGTACGGCATGGCACATACATCCTCTTTGGGATTGATCGGTACATTCTCTGGAAAGGCCTTACCATCGTCATCGAGGAGTGACGTCAATGGCTCACAACCTTCAGCTTCACCGATTACAAAACACCTCCTTAATCCCAGCTTCCGCTGCTGCGTGCCGCGCTTTATCTGCAATGGCAGGTACTGTAATGATGTACTTAGCACCAGAGTCTTTCAGCTGGTAGCCAATCTCCTTCTCCATGAAAGTTGGATTTAAAGTTGTTACCACACCACCTAGGGCAATGACGCCAAAGAATAAAATAGGATATTCAGGAACATTTGGCAGGTAGAGGGCAAACACGTCGCCTTTCTTGAAACCCCTTTTTGTTAAGGCTGATGCAAGCTTTTTAATGGATGTATTTGAGCTCACTGTAGGTGTAAGATTTCTCTGAGATACCATCAATCTAAGGAAAGATAAAACACAGAAAAACTTTGAGATCAATAGACCTTATTCATAAATGGCGGCCGATTAATTATTATTTTATATTCATGCTAATCAGCCTCCCTAGCCTCATTTTAGAGTAAAAATTATTTTGAATTTAGCACATACTAACCGAGGCTAGTATGTGCTAAATTCAAAATAATTTTTACTCTAAAATGAGGCTGGGGAGGCTGATTAGCATGAATATAAAAGAATAATTAATCCACCGGCATTATGATAAGGTCTATATTATAACATAAAAACGGTCGTACAATGTATGATTGCACGTACAGTCAACTCTCGTTATAGCGAACACCCTCGGGACATAGTTTGGAGTCTGAATGAGCGAGAGTCCGCTGAATAGCAGGAGTCATTTTCAGTCAAACCTCAATAAATCTGCCGGGGGGAGGGCTGGATTTTGTCTGTAATAGCAGGTGTCTGTGATAACGGGGTTTGACTGTATTCCAGATCTAGATTCCTCGCAGACTTTCTTTTTGGCTCGTCAAGCAATTGCGTGACGAGCCAAAACAAAGTCTGTGAGGAGGCTAGTTTTTACACATGTCAACCTTCCTTTTGTTTTCAAATCCATGCACAGACGGTCTAATTTGCAGGTGCAGATGTGGGTGCAGGTGTGAGTGCAGGTGTAACCAGAATACCCCAGAACACCCTTTAAAAAGCTAACCCTAACCCTAACTGCTATAAACCACTAACCATTAACCCTAGGTTCTTCGGTAGTATCGAAAACGAAGACCCTAAAACGAAGACCGAAGACCGAAGACCCCACTCGAAAACGAAGACCCACTCGAAAACGAAGACCTACTCGAAAACGAAGACCCACTCGAAAACGAAGACCCACTCGAAAACGAAGACCCACTCGAAAACGAAGACCCACTCAAAAACGAAGGAAAAAAATTACGACAGTTCTTTTGACCGCTTTGCTACGCAATGTTTTGGGGAATATTGTTGACCAAGGGTTGCGTGACAAAATATTAATGACAGGAAATGAACATTAAGCAGACTGAGAACGTCTTTGTCCTGGTTTCGTTGAAACCCTACAAATATGTGAAAGCGAAAACTGTACTTTGCGAAACGAAACGAAACGAAAACTGTACTTTTCGAAACGAAACCAAACCAAACTGTACTTTGCGAAATGAAACGAAAACCGCGACGAAACCGACTATAAAACAAAACACTAAAAAAAATAATAAATAACTAAACAAGACTTGTGCCGCTATTTACGAGTTTTTGTGCGATTTTGCCATTCCCGTCGATGGCAAAACGGCTTTACAAAAAAATCGAGGACTTCTGAGGACATACAGAACGAAGGCGAAAAGAGCGAAAAAAAAAGTTGTAGTGGGGAGGGGTGAGGCGTGAAAAGTGTCATTGTTGTGTCACGCAATATCAAAACACCAAACTCATCCGTGGCCCAAAACATTGCATAATTTGTTTTTTTTCGTTTTCGAGTAGGTCTTCGTTTTCAAGTAGGTCTTCGTTTTCGAGTGGGTCTTCGTTTTTCGAGTGGGTCTTCGTTTTCGAGTAGGTCTTCGTTTTCGAGTGGGTCTTCGTTTTCGAGTGGGTCTTCGGTCTTCGGTCTTCGTTTTAGGGGTCTTCGTTTTCGATACTACCTAGGTTCTTCACCTGTACTACATGAGACCGGTACGAACTCTGACCAGTACGACTCAGACCGGTATGATTAAGTTTACATGAGACCGGTCTGAAAGTGTGAAGTGATTACATGAGACCGGTATGAACTCAGACTGGTAAGGACTTCAGATCGGTCTCCATACAAATTAATGTTTGTTTCTGTTTACATGAAGCCGGTCTGAAAAATCATCCCAGACCGGTCTGACTCATTCTGCTCGTGTTTACATGGTTCCGCGTTCCGACTTCAGATCGGTCCGAGTCATTCGTGTCAGTTCAGCAACCGGAATGAGTGAAACAGAAACAAGCATTTGTATGGAGACCGATCTGAAATCGTACCGGTCTGAGTTCGAACCGGTCTCATGTAATCACGTCCTTAGACCGTCCGATCCATGCACAGCTTTACAAAAACACAGGGGGTATTCCTCAGAATTCAGCTCTTCTAGGGCAAATTTCCCGCCTCAGCTATTTTATAAATCACCATTGATAAATACATTCCACAAATTTAATTGTCAGTCAAATTTATTCCCAAATAATTGCTCTTGTTTGTTTATTCAGATCAGAAGCTAGCGAAATTTATCAGTTTATTTTGAAACCGATTTGTTTTTCGACGTTCAGGAAAATGACAGATATTTCACAGACGACTTTAATAGCTTTTCTGATCATTAATTGCTTTTTCCTGTCCACTTCAGCGAACTACTATGCAATAAAACGCTACTTAAGCTGTCCATTACTTAAAGAAAACATTGTATTTGCACAAGTTCATTCCAGCGAGACCAATAACAACAAACGTTTACAAACAAATCAGCTTGTTAACTTATTAGTTTATCACACTCGTATATATTTTGCCCTGTATTAGCCGATTTATAAACTCACCGTTGCGATATCATCGCCATATTCATTAAACTTGCTCAGCACAAAATCGCTGACGGAAATCTCTGGGATTTCAATTGTAAATTCACTCTTGACAATGCCTGCGGTCGAGTTGAACCTGATGAGAACAGGTCGTACTGGTCGAAGTCCACTCGGCCGAGAAAGAGGTGCTTGTTTGAGAAACTGCGAGCAGGCTCGGTTCTCCAATGAGATGAAGCTCCTAGGTAAAAGAAGTCTCTTTAACCCACCACTGCGGCTTAGCAATCGTTTTGCAGAAATCAAAGAACGCGTAGCAATAAACGAGCTCGCCATTGCTGCTGCCTTCGGCTTCCCACGGGTCGTTCGGGCTAAGTTCGGGTTTGTTCGGGTTGGTTCGGGTTGTGTTCGTGGCAGCGATTTGGCCGCGAGTCAGTATAGTTGTAGCCTAGCCATGGCGGCCTAGTATTCTTGTCCCTTGTGCCATAAATCTAGTTGCGTAGAAATTTAAAATAAAACTGAAATTTAAAAAAAGCCAACAAAGTTTTAGTTGAGTTCGTATGAGGCGGCAAATTTACTGTTTATTAGAAACAATAGACTTTTTTAAATTTATATTGATATCGTTTCACCAGCGCCTCATTTATACTCCTGGGTGGAGAGACAAACTCTCTACAGCGAACCAGTTCAGTATACATCATATTACACATGCTGTAATGAAATATATTCATTACTGAACCGAATGAAAATATTGGACATGCTCAATTTAATTTCGTTAATTTTATTTAATTTAAATTTACCATAAGTGATTACCAATTCTCGGTTCCGATTGAGAAAGAAACAGTTTCATAACGTATAACTAGTTTACAAAAAAAAAAATTGGCCGTTTCTCACCAGTCTGCTCTGGAACCAGAGTTAATAAAATCAGTTTCCATTTTCTCGATCCGAAACGTTTTAAATATCAGGCAGAAAACCAACAGAGGCCTTGCCGGCTGAGCTATCTTTTGGCGCTGCAGTTGTGGTAGCAGCTCAGGGGCACCCAACGGATCGTTTCGGTGGAATATCTGTTCGGAAGGCCTATAATCGCCTCAGATTTTCGGTTATTGAAATGTCATCTCAAACTTTCTAAATATGGAAAAATTAATGCCTTTTGTTTTCGGAGAGATAAAAATGTCGTTTTGGGTACAAAAACAGGTCAGCTAGGATTTTCGGACAGGCAAATGCAGCTCATAAATTCGGGTGATAAGATTTTAATCCCTAAAACTTTCTGAAGTTTGAAAGTTCAGCTAACGTATCCGAAAAGATACATTTTTCTTAGCGTTTAAAAATAAGCAATTAAACTAAACAAAAAGCACAATTACAACGTAAAAACGACGTTCCGACACCTACAGGAAAATTTTGTCGTTGGGTGCCCCTAGCAGCTTCATCGTTGGCTGTGTAGGTGTGGCAGTAGACGAGGCTTGTGTTACACTGGTAAGTCTATTCCCTTAAACAGAAACTCCCCCAAGCTTGGGATGCGATTTTCACTCTTGAATGCTCCGTCCGTGCTGTTTGTGATCAGAGTAATATCTGCGTGTTTATCCTATGAATAGGCTCCGCGGTGGGGAAGGGGTGAAAAGAAAACGGCGAGCGAAAGCGAGCCGCGCGAAAGGAGGCGACGCCCCTTTCTCTCTCTCTCTCAGGGTTCGCGCAGCTCGCTTTCGCTCGCAGTTTTCTTTTCACCCCACCCCCACCGCGGAGCCTATTCATAGGCTAATGCGTGTTCAGTTGCTACATCCGTGCTCCTAAATTCATCCCACGGGGGTGACATGGTGACGTTAGAGGTCAAGACTGTCAATTCCAATGAACAAATCAGGTGACGGCGCATGACTTGGAAAAGTTCACGGTGACGTGGACATGAAAATCGGTTTTCACTGCCTCTGCGCCTATCGAACAACCCGGATTTATGATCTTCCAGTTTAGAAAGACCACGAGTATTCTTGTCCCATGTGTCATTCTCGCAAATCTAGTGCCGGTGCTACGCTGCTCAGCGAGGAATTTAAGACGAATAAAATCAACGCGCGCGTGGGACCCCACGCGCGCAAACAGGCGTAAACAGATTCAAGTTTTTATCGATATCGCTCTTCACCTGTTACAGGTTTTCCTTTTGCAGAGGATCCGATTTATACCCTTAGTGCTAGAAATACTTCAAAAAAATTTTTCCCGGATTTCTGATCTTGATTTTCGATTTCCGTTTCATAAAGCAAGTAGTGATGGGATGCTAGTTCATCGCAGGGTGCCTTCCAGCATTTTGTTCTCAGAGATGCTACAGTAATCTGTCCACATTGAGCGCGCAATAATGCTTTTGGCGGGAAGAAGAGAGACCCTGGGAACGAGGCTGGTGAGCATGGAGCGCGACAGTGACAGCAGAGCAAGAGAAAAAAAACCGGTCGTCTCATTTCTCTTTACCACCCCCACCTCCTTGTGTTCGCGTTCTTTAAATACGCCGCGGCTCTTATTTCGCTCGCGCTCTAGACGATCTTTAAGAAAAATTAGAAGGTCGGCTGTGAACTGACTAAGGCTACAGTGGCCTTGTTGATAGTACTGCACATGCTGCATGTAATAAAATGTTCATTATTATTATTTATGAAATAATTAAAACAAGATACTACGCGCGCGCTGATTGGCTCTAAACCATTTACCATAACTCTATGACAACATAGAAAATTGCTTCGTGCTTTATTTCATAACAACAAGGAATCGTTATAAGTATCAGGTAAAAACGACAGTAAAATGCCTCACAGGGCACTATAATGGTAAAAAGATGAAAATCAAAGCATTCTAAAGCCTCAGTCTCTACCTTAAAAAAAAGCTGTTGTTATTATATTTAAAACAACAAAGCTGGTATCAAAGCAGCGGTTGCGAACACCAGCAAACTAATAGAGGCCTTGCGAGCTGAGCCATCTTTTGGTTTTGCACTGGCAGGGATAGATGTTGTAGTTAGCGGCCCAGATGTAGCAGTCATGCCAGTAGAGGGCGAAGGGCTGGCTTGTGGTACCACTGGTAACCCTATTCCCTTAAACAGCCAATGTCCCAAGCTCTTGATTGGAGTTCCAACATTCTTGAATGCGCCATCCATGTCACTCGTGATTTGGAAAATGTTGACAGGTGGGTTAGTGGCTGCATTATTGGTCGTAAAAGCCAGTCCGTCTTCCGTCCCGGAATCCCACGGTGGTGACGCGGTGACGTTCCAGCTCTCTCGCCACCTTCCATTGTCACAGAGGTCAAGACTGTCAATTCCAATGAACCAATCAGGGGACGGCGCGAGCATCGTGATCAACGACACCATGGAGAAGTTCGCGGTGACCTGGACTTGAATATCGCGTTTCACTTCCTCTGGGCCTATATTACCACTCGGATCTATGAGCTTCCAGGCCAGTCCCTCCACGTTGATTTTTACGGAAATCTCATTTTCAAGGGTGGTGGTTTGACCTGAAAATAAAATGCAGTCAAAGTTACGTCTTTGCATTAACTTTCAAATCAATTTCTCGCCTCTCTCCTCAAAAAGTATGTCAATCTCGTTCCCAGAGTCGTTACCCTTATCCAGCGACAGGGACGGGCAACAAGAACCTCTGGGATAAAGTGATCCGCCATGACAGGATTCTTGGAATTCCGGTTCTACTGCGCATGTGTTCGATTTCATGTTTCAACCAAAGGGATTGCCGCGCCAAGATTCTTGGACTTCCGGTTTTACTGCGCATAGTCAGGCGGAACGCTTTCAGAGGTCGTTCCTGCCGCTGGACAAGGGTAACGAGGCTCTGGGAACGAGATTGAATGTATGTTCAATTAGTCGTGTAAAGAACTGAGATCCGGCCCCGCCATATTTAATATAAATGCAATGATATAAATAGAACAAGTTTCATTTCAAGTCACGATTCATATATTTTGTTTTAGTTGATATATCTTCGTGAGTTAAAACTCACGAGATATATCAACTAAATTTAAAGGATCGTTCATATATATCCCCATCGGAGCGGTATTTACAGTAAATTTGCTTAAATTCTTCGGCCGGGAGCCTAACAGATTACACTGTTATAAGCGGGAATGTTAGTGATAAAAATATTGACATTCCAAAAATCTCGCGCAGCAATCATTCGTTATTGGGTCGTTATTTGCCAGCGTAGAGGGCAGGCAAGTTGTGAACCGTTAGATAAGCCGGCTTTTTTGTCTTTTTAAACCGATGAAACCGAAGATTTTCGGTCGTTTTCGAAGGCCTTTTTCAAGTTTACATAGAAAACATTGTACTTAATTAGTTAATAACGTTTAATACTCAGAATACTCAAGTCAGCGTCAGACACGTTTAAGATATGTTTTATAGATTCTAATATGTTCTAACCTGTTTCTGCCACCGACTCGACACCAGGGGAAGCTTTTTCACCCGCTCGCCACATCACGTAGCTGGCATTATGCGTAGCACCAACTATCTCCGAGTAATGTGGCATTACCAGGGAGCGGTGTTATTCGGATGTCTATCTTCTTTCCAAAGAGCTACAAACGTCAGCGTGTAGTTCGCCGTTCCTGGGCAGGAAGAAGAAACGGCAGCTGCGACAACGCTCAGAAAGACCGCGAATATTGTTATTCCCACTTGCGCCATTCTTCTCACAATTCGAGATATGTTCTACTGAAAACTCAGTGAAGACAACGACGCTCAGTTTTAGAATAGGGAGTGACTACTCGACAAATTTGCAAATTGCGTGTTTGCTAGAAACCGACCCTCGGGCTTTAATAATATTATTCAAATTTTGATCACGAAACCTATTGATTCACTAGAAACTTCATGTCATTAAACGTTGTTGCTACCAATCAAATTTAGGTGAGACTAAACCACCGCTGTGCCGAACCATGACGAGCCGCACGCCTTAGATACTTGGACGATGGTCATTTCAAATGACCTATTTCGCAATATATAACAACTAGACGTGTTGAAAACATACACCGTATCTCGTTTCGAAAACCTCAATAAATGTCTGAGATATGTTAGTCACACGTCACCACTTGTGAACTAATTGCTATTTCTGGCGGCGAAATATATTATTTCGTGGCGAACTCGCTTGGCGGCAAACAAGGAGTTTTACTTGCAATGGCTCTAGATTTACGGCTTGGTGTTTGGCAAACATTTCGATCTCCGAGATGAAGTTCTCTCCGAGGGGAAGTTTTCGCTTGCTGAAGCATCACATGATGATAACCTCGATCGAGCTATGAAAAGACGTATTCCATTGAAGAGGGAATATAATGTTGCTTGTCATAGCCGGACTTGACTTTGACACCGGGCGCCGTCTATGAAGAAACGTTTTCGTCTTTTGTAACGTTTGCCAATCTTGCAAATGGTATTTTGCACTTCTACACGACAAATGAAATGTCACAAATGAAAGGTAAGTTTTGTATTGTAGTGCAAAACCAATTGCAACTCAAAGTGTTTCAATCTCGCATGCGACCCATCGAAGTGTTGTGTTGTATTTCAGCCCAGTGTTTGTTCATTGAATTGTCGAGTTCAGCAAACATGAACTGTAATGTCCGGGTATTTCACATCGTGGATCATTCATTTCTTGATAACAATCATAAGTACTAGAGGATGCCAGGTAAGTCCTTAGTTAAAAAAACGTAATCCGGCACTTACAATTTACAAAAGTTAAACCCGCATGCTGTGATGTCCGGCCAGTCAAAATGGAAAATATAGGCGAGTTTTGTTTATGTTATTTGTATTGCAACAATTTGCTATATGATACCGGCATAGCAAACATTATATTTTTCCCGTAATGAAAGACTTTCAAATTTACCATCCAAATATACATGTTCATGTACTTTATTTATCACACCCTTTCCAGCGGTAGCAAGAGAAACCAATAAGAAAACGGCACGCGCTATAATTTTTATTCGTGGAACACGCAGGAGTATGGAATGACCGCAAGAGATACTAATAAAAACGCGCTAAATTTTTTTTATCGGAAGTAGTTTATTTTTATTTGGAAGTAGTTCGCACTTAATATTTTCCGTGCATCTGAACTGGTGTGAGGCACACCTCATACAGTTCGATGTAACATAAAAGTACTAACTTTGGAACTAGCTCGCACTTAATTTTTCGTCCATCTGAACTGGCGGGTGGCACACCTCATACAGTTCGACGTAACATAAAAATACTAACTTTGGCACTAGCTTAATTTTTCGTCCATCTGAACTGGCGGGTGGCACACCTCATACAGTTCGATGTAACATAAAAATACTGACTTTGGAACTAGCTCGCACTTAATTTTTCGTCCATCTGAACTGGCGGGTGGCACACCTCATACAGTTCGATGTAACATAAAAATACTAATTTTTGAACTAGCTCGCACTTAATTTTTCGATCCATCTGAACTGGCGGGTGGCACACCTCATACAGTTCGATGTAACACAAATAAGTACTAATTTTTGAACTAGCTCGCACTTAATTTTTCATCCATCTGAAAGAACAAACAAAGCCCGTGACGAGTCGGCGATTTATTTTTTTTAAGTTTAGCCAGAGTTTGTTTAAAAAGATTATTAAGGGCCGTAAAAGCAACTGCATCTTTCAAGTTCCCTCGCACAGGCCTTCGAGATTTTTATTAATACAAGCGAATACCGTTCAAAAGTAGTGTATTTTTTTATACAGTTCAATGGGGGTATACATGTACAAAAGTCGTTTCGGTACCTATTATATATATTTATATGATTGTTTACAACTATACAACACTGATGTGGACAGCACTGTGCCCCCTTTTGTGTTCCATTTAGTTATTGGCGTTTTGAAACATTTTTTCCTAAATGCCGAAACGTGTAGTAGACTCTAGAAAATATTCATACCTGCAACTGTATTCTCTTTACGGTCAAGTGTCATTGTTTGGTGGTGTGTTGTTATTATAGCTTATGTAAGACTGAGCTGAACTGGGCCTACTATCAGCCTACTACTATAAAGTAGATCACTCTTTATAATACTTCTCAAATCTTCACTACAGGCCAGCGCGTGCGGTGCGATTAATTAGTCCAGTTCGTTTAACGTTTTTGATATCGCAGTGGAATTTGTACAATCCGCTTATCACGCATTCCCTTCATTAGGTGAATTATCCACGCATTATGAAAGTAATATCCAGTACGGCGATCGCTACATCGCATTTTGATCTAAATGGTTACAGTATCCCTAGAATAAATATTGAAATATTTAACTGACTCAGATTATTCTCGGTCTAGCTAGCTCGAGGATTGCATGGACAATCGTTTTGTTGTATGTTTGCGATGTAATAAAGCATACCGCACTTTCTGTTCACGCTTTCTTTGCCTTCTGCACTAGCCTGTTCACAGACGTTTATTTTTTTCGTAAGATACTGGCGCGCGTGCGAGCGCGAGTGTTGTATTTGCATCTTCAAAATGAAGAAA
This sequence comes from Desmophyllum pertusum, assembly GCA_029204205.1. Taxonomy (NCBI): domain Eukaryota; kingdom Metazoa; phylum Cnidaria; class Anthozoa; order Scleractinia; family Caryophylliidae; genus Desmophyllum; species Desmophyllum pertusum. The sequence goes on from MU826355.1 coordinate 79,255, forward strand.
ACAGACACGTTTCATTTCATCACAACATAATTATATAATTTATTCGGTATCATTCCTTTTCTGGCTTTCTTTTGATTCGGTGACATTTCTTGACACAGCTCGAAGAGAATGATAACACCTTCCCGGCCCAAAGGGCCGAATTAGTACTTACTTTTCACAGTAGGAAATTGCTTGATAATCGTTTTAAGCATAGCGTCCATAGCGACTGTGGTATCATGCGGCGTCCCTAAAAAAGGTATATGCGGCTTCTCATGGCTGTGCCTTTTAGTTCAAAACACTGCAGCACGTTTAATCAATGGAACTAAACAACACGAACATATCACGCCTGATCCTTCGAGATTTACACTGGCTTCCTGTCGAATCACGCATTATCTACAAAGTTCTTCTTATCACTTTCAAGACTCTCCATGGACTATCCCCGGCCTATTTAGGGACTGTGCAATAATTATCAGGAGGGGGGGGGGGGGGGGGGTCGGGCGGTTGGAAAAATGGGCTTCATGTAGCCAAAATTTAGGTAATACCCCCCTCCTAAAGCGAGTGAATTTAGTTATATGCCCCCCCTCTAATCAGTCAAAAAATTATGTACGACCCCCCCCCCCCCCCCCCCCCCCCCCCCCCCCCCCCCCCCCCCCCCCCCACCCCCCCCCCCCCCCCCCCCCCCCCCCCCCCCCCCCCCCCACACACCAGTGATACACACACCTTTATACAAAGTACGCTGCTACATTTTTCTCCAACACGCACTAGTGTGGATTAAAATCTTATAACAGAAAGGAAGAGCTCCTACTGCATGTTTAAATATTGGACAACCGCGTCTGGAACCAAACAATAACTACGTAGCAATGTTCAACAGAACAATAGACGAAGAACAAGGGCCATGTGTGTTATTTGTCGACGCCCCCACCTTATAAATAGGTATGGATTCGCCAATTGTAATATGTACTTTAAATAAACAATGTTTAAGCCCCCCCCCCTCTTGAGTGACTTATGTTACCTAGAGTTCCCCCTCTCCTTGCTTTGATTTTACTTTTAAGCCCCCCCCTCTGGTCTTCCAACCCCCCACCCCCCCCCCCCCCCTCCTCCTGGTAATTATTTGCACAGTCCCTTATCAACGCCTACTTCCCATACCAAGAATATTCGCCCATCACGTTTTATTCTTCGCTCTTCCTTCCACTCACTTCTAAACACCCCAACTGTGAACTCTGGGGACAATACGGTCAAACGCGCTTTCTCCAACTACTGGCACCTGCATTATTGAACCCTCTTCCGAATACTTTACAAAAATGCTGCTTCTCTGCCTACTTTTAAAACTGCTTGTAAAACATTTTTATTTAGTGAAAGTTTTTTTTTTAACAATAATTTTAAAAAATGATTTTATTTATTATATACTTATACTAGTAATACGTTTGACGAGCAGGCCCTCGCGAAGCTTTTGTTGCCTAGTAACGGGCACGCCCTGCGATTTGACTCCTGCAAGGTTTTCAAAGAATCGCTGCAAGGTTTCTGAGAATCGCCCGGACCGACACGCCGTGTTGTTGCTATGCCACCGGATTTTGGTCTTCGATTGGAGTTCGCTCGTCTCTCGATAATCTGTAATAAATTGTAGCGCTCTTGTACTGTTTTCCCCACTTTTTCCGTCCGATATGATCTGAAACCCCACCTCGCTTTTGTAGGTAAAATTTTCTTCGCAAATTATCGGATCGGGCGACTTATTTTTCAGACACAAGTCTTCGCGTCTACAATGAAAACTAAGCCATATGTTGATCGTACTTAAGACATTCCTGAGTCGTCTTTCCTTTTCCTGTTGGTTGATAATGGATGTAATAAAGCCGGGTTTTTTTTCACAAAATGGACCAGTTATATAAATGTGTTCGATATAAAACAAAATTGGAGTAAAAATTATGTATTCTTCAGCAGAGTTCCTGTTTACTAGTTTACGTGATACAAAGATTACGTCGAAGTCAATGTTATTAAGCAAAAGATACAAGGGGGTTTAAAAAAAGAACGGCCTGGATTGTGAACCGAAAAAAAAAAAAAAAAAAAGAAGGACCATGTAGGATTTGAACCCGAGAAGATCAGATTTAACAGTTCGCGCCTTAAGCCATTAGGCCTACGAGCGCGCCCGTGTGACGGTTCGCATGTCATCCCCCAACTCCACAAACAAACAATTAAATAAATAAATAAATAAATAATGACCGTAAAAGGCCACACGAGAATTGCTCCTCGCGTCAGCTCTTGGGGGACCAGAATTTAGTAAACCCCGCTACGCGAGGCCTTCGGCCTCGCTTCGCGAGGAATAAATATCACCACTAGAAGGAAGAGAACATATCCAAACCTCGGATACGAGGATACGAGTTTCCTTTTAATTTTAAATTGAAAACTCGCTGAACATGGGCAATTAATAAGATCGATGCATGAGTTTAGCCCTGTTATGTTTTAATAAAAAATAATAATCGCTTATTTAACAAACCTTACTAAAATGTCATTACATAAATTGCAATAAATTGCTGTTTCATTGCGCATAATGTACTTTTAAAGAAATTTGAAATATTCAAAGCGATCTAGGCACGTGACTGATGACGTCAAATTAACGTCAAGTTGCCGAAACGTGTTCCTTACATAAACATCTACCACATGTAGATTTTTGTTGCTACGCACCTTACCCTTTATGAGATATCACATAACCAAGTTTCCACACATTTTGGCTCTCGTGTATAGCCCCCTTAAATTTCAAATGCCAGAGTATTAATGGCCATTTCAAAATGCCCCATATCACTATCTTGCTGACTACATTGATTGCTTTTCAATGGATAGTGGCCTATTCTCAACAGTAAACAAAAACGCATTTTCGGGCTGTGGTCACGTGACTAATGACGTCATCGCCCTAAGTTTGATATGAAAGTTATTTTATGGTAAGTATTATTATCTTGTGGAGCTACACCCTTCTGAGCCTCAAATTGACAAAGTTATTTGGCATTGAAAAATTTTAAGTTGCAAAGGATTCTGGGAAGGTCTTATTATAATTATATATTGCTCTTATAATTAAAGCAATACATGGCATAGTACCCGACTATATCTGTAAACTTATTAGTCGTAAAACATCCACTAGATATACACTAAGGTCTGATCATAGGATTATGTTGGATGTTCCACAAGGCAAAATGCTTTCCACCCTTGGAGACAGAGCATTCGTGTCAGCCGCGCCCAAACTTTGGAACAGTCTGCCAAGCGAAATAAGCCATCTTAAATCTTTAACAGTTTTTAAACGTAATATTAAGACATTCCTTTTTAAACGTGCTTTTAACTTGTAACTTCTATATTTTAGTTTTTATTTCTTAATATTTATCTACTACAATGTTTGAAAAATTTGTATATATTATCATTTTGAATTTTTATCCATGTAAAGCGCATTTGATCATTTAAATATGAAATTTGCGCTATATAAATTTTAATTATTATTATTATTATTAATTATTATTACTATCATTATTATTATCATTATTAATCTAATTCAGGAATTATATGCATGTGAAGTTCGACGTTTAAATCAATTAAATTCGACAGATTTGAATTAAATGCGACTTCAGCCGCATCTTCGACTGGGCCAGTCGAATATTCGACAGAAATTCCAGTTGCTTTATACGTCGAACTTCACATGTGCCGAATCGAATGCATAAATTATTATAATATATTTCTGAATATAACAGCATTCCTGATTGGTTGAAAGGTACAGTCTTGACGTGACCAGTCATGCTTTGAAAACAACAAGAGTGGCGCCAAAAAATAAAATGTTGGTTCGCGAAAAAGGAAATTCGTTCTTTATATTTTCTCTTGTTCGTATTTTAGCTTTCAATCTAAACATTCGCTATTCTGCAAGGAAATTGCTTTATTATAACTCGTTTGTAAGAATGGCCTAATATAGCATTTAGATATAGCATTTTCGTTGGATCAGCGACGGCAACAGCAGTGAAATGCTAAAAATGCGTCTCCTTCTTTTTGATAGCAACAACATGACGGTAGAGTTGCAGTGACGTACGGCGACATCACATTTAATTCGACACATTTACAGTGTGACTACTCAAAGCGGGCCAGTTTGAAGAAAAGTAACCAATCAAAACGTTAATCGGGAACCAAAGGATGGCGACCTTTTTCTTAAACTGACCAATCGCGTTGAAGCATACAGACAATAGGTCTACAACACAATTTGACACCAACAAAGTGCGGACCTCTCGGGAAACCTAGAAAGTATTCTTCAAACCGGCCCGCTTCGAGTAGTCGCCCTGTAATTCGACGTCTGAATCAACGGTCGAATTTAACCCTAATGTTTGAAATAGCGCGGGAAAAGACTCGAAAAGACTAGGAATGAAACTTTACAAAAACTCGCTCATGAATTAGATGCGACTTTATAAATTCGACGTCTAATTTAATAATTTGAGTCGACCCAAATAGGTATTAAATTCGGCACATGTGAAATGCGACGTTTAAACGGGGCCTTAGGTTCGGTATAAATAGCTACATGAAGTCTTTGAGTCTGCCATTACCGGTCGTTACGTTCAAGAATGCTCGATGAACTGAAACGTCGGTTTGAGATAACGTCGAGTTTCTTCTACTCGTTAATATTGTTGGCAAAGATATCTGGCGTTAATAATGAATAAAAAGATAAGTTTGTCCCAAAATTGTTATTTCTGCTCATTTACATTCCTTCGTTTGAGATATACCTCTTACTAACCGAGTTCGAGGTCCGTACGGTAAGTTACGGACCGAGTTTTTTCCCCTTCGATTTATGGCCCAAGCGCGAAGCCGCGCGGGCCATAAATCGAAGGGGAAAAAACGAGGATCCGTAACTTACAGTACGGAACGGGAAGACGAGGTTAGTAAGATATTTATTATATCTCTTCCTTTGGAAAAAGGAAAACATTCAAGTCAACCGCGAGGAAAGGGGTTTCATTTGACTGACACGCATCACAGGCAAAGGACGAGTCGATTGTTCGTGTTCGACGAGTTGTAAATAAACACGATTTGAATCCAAACTTCAAAACGTCTTCAAACAATTTCTACCTAGTTATTTTCTGTAAAAGCATGAAAACTACAGTACAGTTCGAGTTTACTTTTAAAACTACTTCTTGAAGCTCCGTTAAACAGGACCAAAGACAAATAAATTTGATTCACCGATTTGAGAAGAAAGCACCGCCATCAACTTACAGCGTGTTTGTTGTTGTTTGTCAAACTGAAAGCTTGAAAATACACGAGCTGTTTCTTACCCAAAATACTGAATACGAGCTGGATGAAAAACACTAAAATTGTAACGAAATACGGGACAAAAGTCTTCCTTCAGATACTTGCCAGTCCATTTTGTTGGCGCTTTGTTGTGTAGTCCTGAGAAGTGTTCGCTTGCAGAAGTCGCATAATATTAAACTTGGTGAAAAATTTGACCGAAGAAGCTTGTTTAAAACAACATCAAACAGGTAGTAAGACTTACGTTTTCTTTCCCCACGTTAAATGTTCCATTCGTTCTGCCTCTTAACAGACCTTTTCAACCTTTTTTTCCATCAGAAATTTTCGTCTTCTCACCAGTCATGTTTGCGGACTTTTCGGCAGAGATAAAAACTGGTCCAAGTTCCTGCAATCTGAGTCCGGCCGGCTCCGCCACCATCATGGACGTTTTTCCAGCTTTCTACAAAGTTTCCCGACCTGATAAAAAAATCGCGTTTGAAGTTTGGTAAAGATCCTCTTCGCTTCGCTCTTAAAGCTCTTTCATCCGGATTGTAGGTTTCACAATATGCGTCTTCTTGGAGACATTATGTATGCAGAATTTGAAATTAATCGAACGTAACTTGACAAAGATGGCGTCATGATCAGTAGCACTCTCAAATTTCGCGGGCCGTACCGCAGAATACGGCCCGTAAAATTGACCAATCACAGCGCGCGTACTGTAATAAAGAGATATAATAAAAATATTGCCAGGGGCGGAGATGTGCAGCAGTACGCGACTGGAATTCAGAGTCTTGCTTTAGTAAGGTAAATAAGGCAGCAAGCACGACAGTATACACAGTTGAGAAAAATACCTTTAGGCCCTCCACAAGGCAACTAAGATACGTAAAAGCAAAACCGTTATCTTAAAGCCTATCTCTACCTTAACAAAAAAAAAGCCTGTTTTTATTATTTTTAAAACAACAAAAGCTCGTATCAAAGCAGCGGTTGCGAACACCAACAAACTAACAGAGGCCTTGCCGAGCTGAACTATCCGTTGCGTTTATTATAGTTAGCAAAAAGTTGTTTTTCCTTATAATTTTAGTAGGTTGGCGTGCATTGCAGGAGGATGAGTAGTTGGCAGTGGGCATTGCAGTAGGTGGTGACAGTTGGCGGCAATTGCAGGGGGTGACAGTTGTGCGCGTATTTGCATTAGGGGTGGCCATTTAGCGGCATTGCAAGGGGTAGCAAGTCATGCCAGATATGTGAGGGCGAAAGTGAATGGTCTGCTGCTGTTGTTGGTGCCACTGTTTAAGCCTATTCCCTTAAACCAGCCAATGACCACAAGCTTTTGATTGGAGTTCCAACATTCTTTTGAATGCGCCGTCCATGTTATTCGTGATTTGGAAAATGTTGGCAGGTGGGTGGGTCTAGTGGCTGTATTAATGGCCAAAAAAAGCCAGTCACGTCATCCGTCCCCAGCATACACGGTGGGTGGACGCGGTGACGTTCCAGCTCTCTCGCCATTTTCCAATTGTCACAAAGGTCAAGACTGTCAATCTCCAATGAAACCAAATCAGGGAGACGGCGCGACGAGCATCGTGATCAACGACACCATGGCGGTATAAGTTCGCGGTGACATGGACTTGAATATCGGTTTTCACGCACTCTGCGACTATATTACCACTCGGATCGATATGATCTTCCAGGCCTTTCCCTCGTTGATTTTAGTGGTAATCTCATTTATAAAGGGGGTGTGGCGTGTTTGACCTGAAAATAAAATGAAGTCAAAGTTACGTCTTTGCATTAACTTTCAAAACTTAATTGTTCTTGCCTCTCTCCTCAAAAAGTATGTCAAATCTCGTTTCCAAGAGTCGTTACCCCTTATCCAGCGGCAGGTACGGGCAAACACGGGGCCTCTGGGATAAAGTGTATCCGCCATAAACAGGATTACTTGGACTGTCCGGTTTGTAACATGCGAGCATGTCAGGCGGAAACGCTTTATCCCAATTCTCCGTACCCAGACGCCCGCGTCCCCCTAGACAAGCGGTCGGGAAATGTTGCCCGTTACAGCCGCTGGATAAGGATAACGAAGGACAGACTGGGAACGAAGATTTCTTTATCCCAGAGGTCGTTCCATGCCGCGGGATTAAGTAAAGGGGTAAAACAAGGTCTCAAAGTTTTCCACAATTTGTTATCATAAAAGAAAAAACGAGTCCGAAAACTCTCTCATATCGATCGATACCATCGCATCGATTCGATCGATGCAAATGGAGCTCCGGAAAACGTTTTTCTTAATGAAAACAGAGTTTTGCGAAAAACTTTTCTACACCCCCTAGTTCTTTTTGAAATTAATTTATTGTTGATACATAAATACTGAAAATAGGAATATGTCTCCAACCACTGACGATATGGTTTTGCGTTTTAATCCCAAACTTCAGTTTCCCTGTGATTTCCCCGATTTCTAGTCCGGAAGCCAGCTACGTTATTTCCCACTGTTTTGTATGTTCAATTCCAATCGGTGTAACTTGAAAATCCGGCCCGCCATAAAAATAAATAAATTAATATATGCAATGATATAAAATAGAACAAGTTTAATTTCAATACAAGGTCACCGACTTCATATATTTAACTCACGAGAGTATATCAAATAAATTTTAAAGGAGCTCGTTCATATGTTACTACCCCCCATATCGGAGCGGTCTTATTTACAGTAAATAAACTTAAATTCTTCGGCTAGCGGAGACTAAACCAGATCTTTACGACTGTTATAAGTGGGAATATTTAAGGCCGTGGCAAACGAGGAAACATTGTTGCGGAAAACCAGTTGTTGCGGACGCAAATGTTCCCGTTTGCTCAGAGCGGGCAGCAAAACAAATGTTTTGCTTCCTTGCCTGCGCCAAACCGAAGAAACATATTTTACGGGAAACATGCAAATGCTGCGAAACACGCGATATTATGCGGGCGCCAATGCCAAAACCCACAGCCTTGGAATCTAGTCAACATTGTTTCCCTTCCGCAAGAATACGGAGGGAAATATTTGGTTGCGGAACGCACAAATGTTTCTGAAATAATTGCTTAGCAAATATCATATGTTCCCCGTCTCGGGTTGCCGTCCGCCAGCAAAATGTTGCGTGCCGCGGGCAAACGCGAAAAAAAAACGTTTGCGTCCGAAACATTGGATTCATCGGTTTGCTCGCGAAGGAAAACAATGTTTCCGAAACAATGTTTCCTCGTTGACTACGGCCTTTTTAAAGGCTCGTGGCAAACGAGGATGGCAGGGCGGGGGAGGGACGGGGAAACATTGTTGCCGGGAAACATTTGTCAGCGGACGCAAATTGTTTCCCCTGTTGCCACGGGCCGACGACACGCAAACACTTTGTTGCGGACGCAAAATTTTGCCCGCCCAAGACGGCAAAAAAATCGTTTCTGAATTCTTTCAGAAAACATTTTGGGGCAAGTCACGAAAAAAATGTTTCCCCCCGTTTGCTCGCGAAGGAAAACAAATGTTGACTAGATTTCCAAGGGCTGTTTTGCCCTTGCGCCCCGCATAAAATCGCGTGTTCGCAGCATTTTGTTTTCCCCGTAATAAAAATGTTTCTTCGTGTTGCGCAGCAAGCAAGGGAAGCACAACATTGTTTTTCTGCCTGATCGGGCAAACGGGGGGAAACATTTGCGTCCGCAACCAATGTTTCCGCAACAATGTTTCCGTGATCTGTTTGCCCAAAGGCCTTTAGATAGGCCGGCTTTTTTCGTTTCTTTTTAAAAACGATGAAGCCGAAGATTTTCGGTCCTTTTCGAAACGCCTTTTTTTTCAAGCACATATAAAAACAGTGTGTGACACTCAGAATACCCAAGCACTTCACAGCGTGCGTTCAGACACGTGTTAAGATGTCATAGTGAATATGTGGAAGATTTGATGTTATTAGGTTCTAATATGTTCTAACCTGTTTCTGCCACCGACTTGACACCACGAGTAGCTAGTTCACCCCGCTCGCCACATGACAGAGCTGGCATCTATGCGAAGCACACAAACTATAGGCAGAGTATATGGGCATTAACAGGGAGCGGTTGGTAGCCGGATGTCGTATCTTAGTTTCCAAAAGAGCTACAAAAAATGTCCGGCGTGTAAGTTCGCAATTCCTGGGCATGGAAGAAGAAACGGCAGCTGCGGCAACGCTGCAGAAAGACAGTGAGTAGTGTTATTCCCACTTGTGCCATCCACGGACTTCTCACACAATTCGCGAATTGCGTTCCGGACTGAAAACAAAAACTAAAGTCAACGAACACTCAGTTTTAGAATAGGGAGTGACTCGACAAATTTTGCTACAAACGGGACCCTCGGGCTTATTAATAAATATCATTATCAAATTTTTATCACGAAATCTATTTGTAAACTAGAAAATACTTCAGTTAAATGTCATTAAATGTTATTGCCTACCAATCAAATTTATGGCGAGGACGAAACCGGAAGACAGAAGACCGTCTAAGAGGTTTAAAAGTGCTATGTCACAATATTTTAAGTCATTTTCGCGAGAACGTGCAGAGACCTTCAAAATTGAAGAAAGCCTAATAGTTTACTAAGGTAGGAAAACACCAAAGAGGGGATAATAAAACAAAACAGGAACAAAAGGATGGTTGAGGATGGAGAAGGATTAAGACAAATTACGAATGGCGAACTAATTTGTATTTATTGCGCCATCCCGTGACGATGACTATAATATAACAAGCCATGGATTTTAAACAATCGAACGCGAAACACTTTTCAGAGACATACTATGACCGTTACAGGAGCTTCCATGTATCATGTGTATTCCACCACTAACAAGGAAATGTCAGCAACGAGGTTTCTACAGAAGACAAGAGTCCACTGTAAACCAAACTTTATTGAATTTTGATACGGGGCAAAACAGTCTTATTTTCTTACTCGAGAGATCCTTTCAAAGACTTCGACCGAACTCGTCCACATTGATCAGGGGCACCACCCAACGGACACAAAATTTTCCTGTAGGTTGTGTCGGAACGTCAGTTTTTTACGTCGTAATTGTGCGTTTTGTTTGCAGTTTAATGGCTTATTTTTAAGACGCCAAGAAAAATGTATCTTTTCGGATTACGTTAGAGAACTTTCATAAATTCAGAAAGTTTTAGGGATTGAAATCTTATCACCCGAATTTATGAAGCTGCCTTTTGCCTGTCCGTAAAAATCCTAGCTGACCTGTTTATTTGTACTTTTATGTCTCCGAAAACAAAAAGGCATTTAATTTTTCCATATTAGAAAAGTTTGAGATGACATTTCAATAACCGAATATCTGAGGCGATTATAGGCCTTCCGAACAGATATTACACCGAAACGATACGTGGGTTGCCCCTGATTGATATCCATATGGTATCACCCACAGGGCCAGCTGGAGAAATATGGACTCTGGACTATTGTAACCCTATCCAGACCAGGCTTTTTTGGCTCTTTTCGGACCGAGGTGGGGGGGATTCCCGGTAATAGCTACAATGAAAACTAGATGAAGGTCTTTGAGTCCGCCCGCCATTACGGGTCGGTTACGTTCAAGAAGGACTCGATGAGCTGAAAAACGTCAGTTTGAGATAACGTCGGAAGAGATTCTTCCTACTCGTTATTATTGTTGGCAAGGATATCTGGCGTTAATAATGAATAAAAAGATAATGTTTGTCCCTTAATTTTTTATTGCGGCTCATGTACATTATTCCCCATTTGAGATTCAAAAACATTGCAGGATGGAGACGTGCGCAGTACGGAATGGAAATCATCTTTAAGTAAATAGGCAGCAACGACAGTTGAGTAAAAGATACTTTGCCTTACAAGGCACTACTATACGTAAAAGCAAAGCGTTCTAAAGCCTTAATCTCTACCATTCAAAAAAACGCTGTTGTGTTAAATTTAAAAACAACAAAGCTGGTATCAAAGCAGGCGAGTGCGAACACCAGCGCAACTAAGAGAGGCCTTGCGAGCTTGAGCAAATCACCGTTGGTTTATATATAAAACAGTACACAATGCCCCAAGCTTTTGCTTGGAGTTCCAACATTCTTGAATGCGACTAATCCATGGTCTCTCGTGATATTGGAAAATGTTTGACCAGGTTGGGTTAGTGGGGACTGCATTAGTCAGCGTATATAAAATCACCTAGTCCGTCTTTCCGTCCCGGCATCCCACGGTGGTGAGGCGGTGACGCGTTCCCGATCTCTCGCCATTTTCCATTGTCACAGATGGTCAAGACTGTCACTTCCAATGAACCAATCAGAAGACCGGCCGAGCATCGTGATACAAACGACACCATGGGGAAGTTCGCGGTGTGACCTGGACTTGAATATCGCGTTTACGCTGCCTCTGCGCCTTATAGTACCGCTCGGAGTTATGAGACGTACAGGCAGGTCATCGTGTTACTTTTAGTTGGTAATAATCATCTACAAGGGTGGTGGTTTGACCTGAAAAAATAAATGCAGTGAAAGTTACGTCTTTGCACTAACGTGTTCAAAATTAATTTCTCGCCTCTCCGCTTGTCAATCTCGGTTCCTAGAGTCCTTCGTTACCCATATCGGGCAATACAAGGACTTCTGGGAAAAAGTGATCCGCTCAGCGACAGGATTCGTGGGACTTACGGTTCTACTGCGCATGTCTTCGATTCCATGTTTCAACTAAAGGGAGCCGCGCCAAGCTCATTCTCGTCCCCAGAGCTACGCGGTTTTTTTAA